>JASDQU010735451.1:129940-142157 GCA_032191745.1 Picea mariana
GAGAAGGTTTTCTCAGGCACCAAGATTGTGCAGGGTGCTACACAGGTCTTTTGGGAAGGACCTACCCTGGGAGTGGAGGAACCAACATTATTCAAAACTTCCAAGGTCTCATCATGAAGTAAAGGAGAAAGAAAATCTTGAGGAGAACAAGAAAAAAATGTATTCGATAAGTCTAAGATTTGATGGAGGCTCTAAGACTTGTTGGTCCTAGGATGGATCTACTCTGTTTGTGTAGATGTCTCTCTGGTGGAAACTAGAGTCACATTCTGCTCCTTCCCAATCATTGCTTCCACTAATTCCTCTGCCATTGTTGTCCTTATAGGAATCTTTGGAGAGGTTCCCTGATTTCCCTTCTCTATATGTACTTTTCCTTTTTCCATGTGTGACCCGTTATCCTTCTTTCCTCTAAAAGGAAACAGACTATGTGCTACCAGGTGTCCATATGCATGGAAGCAGTGGCATCGAAACATGACACCCTCATAATCCAACATCTAAATAAAACACCTCATCGGCATCTCAATATCAATATCGGGAGCCAACCCCTTCTAAATGTCCATCTTGAGATAGGACATGGAACTTTCCCTAAGTTTAATTATTGAATTTACTATCAAAGAATAGATGAGTGGAATACCTTTGAATATCACTTCCTTATGTCTTTGTAGTCCCTGCTTCACTTTGGTGCTCTTGTGCTATTGATCCTGCAATAGAACACAAACCAACCAAATTGAAAGCAACAATAGTATGTTCAATGAAAACCTATACATGTGATCAAGGAGTCATGTAATAAAATGAGAATGATTTTATGGGAAAGAAACATTCCACTGTATTATAGTAAGTAAAAGTGGAAGATACAACCGAGCCGCCTTGATGTTGCAAGGTTCCCTTTTAGTGGCCCTTTGCTCCAACACACACACTTTCTTCAAACTTGCATGAAGATGACCCACAATAGATCGATGAAACAATGGAGATCTCAAGCATCAATTGAAATAGAGCTCCTCACACAATATTCAACCTATTCCTTCATAAATTCCTTACTTTATCTTGCTTTCTTTTTGCTTAACCTTTTCCATGAGAAATCCATCATTATATAGGAGAAGGAGATATGGTTAAAGAGATTAGGATGATCCCACCAAATTAGAGAATCCAGTAGGATCCCAACCATACGGATGCCACCTCATATTCTAGAAGATTCCCTTCTAGAACCTTCGTGAACTTCATCCCTTTTCTTAGTCTTAAAACACCGCCACACCCTTTCTATAGAGAAGCCTGCAGAAATTTTGCAAGCCAGGTTAGAGACAGCCTGCAGAAATCACGCATTTCCACACTGTGTATTACTCTTATCCCGTGACGTCCTTCTAAAAATAAGTTTTGTAGAGGGAGAAAACAATTACTTTTCTCATTCAAAAGATCCTTTTGAGAGCCTGAACACATGCTTGTAGAACATCACCAGGGTGACCAAAATAATGTGTAACAGAATGCCCCCCAAAGTATGAGGTTGGAACTCATGACAACCAAAATACTTTTTAAAATGCATGTGTGTGTCGGGAAAAAGGAGCGCACCAATCGGGAACCTGCAAACAACCAAGCATCTGCGCAAGATTATACCATTTCTGAGGTAGGAATTCCCATGATAAAACTACAAGTGATTCAAATCATGAATGTCAATCATGGCCACTAATCATACTCTGTGGATCCATGTCATCAAGATTCTACATAGCCACCAGGAATACAGTTTGGATCTATTCTCTAGAAAAATCAAAACCGAACATAGCCACGAGACATACAAAGTGGATCTATGTGTCAATACAAACCATAAATACTCCATCGCAACTTGGACCAAAATGGTGAGATCCAGGGTCTTCAATCATGTCATCCATAAGTATGAATCAAGCCATGCGATTACAGGTGTTGAGTAGAACATGGTAGAAACCACTTGATTAATGGTCATTGATGAAAACCATTAACAAGTGTGAGGGAAATCACCATTGATGTCAATGACTCCCAAGGTACCTCAGTACAATCCAACGAATTCGAATAAATGAGATGAAGTCGAACACTTGATATAATCTCTCAATCAGGGGTTAATGATGTGAACCCACTGTTGAAAGAGAAGAAACCTTCCATTGAGGCATGCAGGCTCTAAGGTACTAAATGATTTCTAAGTCTTGTTCTCAGATGATGAATTGAAGTCAATAAAAAAATACTCATCATAGGAGGGCCTTGATGTATCCCCCATCGATGACGCAAAATAAGTAATAGATTTAGGGTAGATCAAAGTATGAAAATGATTTGAAACTGACACAGGGAAGGCCGACATGGTAGGAATTGATAACCGCAGATGGCTGAATTGATAGAGGGATTGTGCAAGGTTGGACTTCTCTTGAACATATGAATGACATGACAATGGTCTTGGCAACATTGACTCAAAGACGACCCAAAATATGAACTTGCAGAAAGTCAAACAAGAGACAAATGGATTTCCCAACCTGGGTTCGATGAAGAAGGGGGTGGCATGTTCAAGAGCGACTATTACTGCCACTAACACAAATATAGAGACACATTTCCTTCCTAAATTTCCCCACACCATTTCTGGCGAGTACCTCTTTATTTTTACGAAATCTTGAGGATGATAACATATGCTTGTTGATGTAAGATCATTCTTCGGACAAGTCCCTCAGAGTATGTTTAAAGAACCCTAAGAAGGAGTGGTTCAGTCCCATATGGGTCTTTCGATGTTTGTTTAACGATTCCAAAGAGAGAAAACTCAGGGGTTTTTCATATTTAGAGAGTCTGAAAAACACTTAAAGAGAACTCTCTCAGTTCCTTTTTCGTAAATTAGTTTAATGAGACCGAAAAAGTGATAAACTATCGCCCCTCAAATGTTTTCTTCAAATACTTTTACGAGCGTGAAAAGAACAAGGTCGCTCGACAATATTTTAGTTTTTACAGAGCCTGAAAAGAGCTTAAAGGATACTCCATGAGTTTCACTTTTCATGTTACCATGACGAGTACGAAAAGATGGAAAAATTATACCCAGTTTCATTCTCATTGATTTACAAGTGCGAGAACGAACAAAGACTGACCTCGAGGTTTTTCCTGAAAAACCTAAAAAGTATTTGTACATGTGACAAACGTACAAACAAATTAAGAAAAGTATCTGTATTTCATCGTTCATGCTCCAAGATCATTTATCTGCGAAAAAATACAACACCCACAATACCATTAGAACATTAGGTTTTAGGTAAAAATGAATAAAATAATAGAAAAATTTAATAGAAAAAGTAAAAAGTGAATAAATATAGGTGAAAACCCTTTTTTACCATTTCATTGTCATTTTACACAAAACTTATCCAAGAAACCCTTTTTTCCTCAAACTTCCTTTGTCGATTGCGGGAGATACAGGCGACCATTCAATGAACGAATTTTGCTAAAGAGGTAATCTTCTCGTCCTCTGTCTTTTCCATGGATTAATTTTATTTTTCATTGGTTAAAAAATAGTGTTCGAGTAGGTTTTTAGGTCGGTAGGTGTGCAGAGGGATCGGCGCAAGTGGCGTATATCGGGCCCTGCGAAAACCATAGGTTTCCACAGGTGGCCTTTGGTTCACCTGGCGAAGTTTCACACTGCGCATAAAACTTCACCTGCGGCGGGCGAAAATCAAAATTTCTTCAGATGCGTTTAACCAATAAAAAATTCCAAGGAAGTGAAAAAAATGTGTTGACTTCTGCCTTTGCTTCTTATGAAGGTTTTCAACTGTCAAAATGTTGGAGTGGAGGGAGAGGGAAAATGAGGATGATGATCTCATCCCCGACAATGGCCTGGGCACAGTTAATGCTCTCCAGCAATGCAAGCTCTTGAAGTTCTTCAAGATCCAGGGCATGAGGGCCCAACTGAGGTTGCTTGAGTACTTGGTCCACATGTAGGATGTGAACCAACATGTGTTACATGTGGGAGTCTACATGCTCTCCCTATATATTGAAGATATCTATTTTTTGATGGGGTTATCATGCCGTGGATCCCATGTGAATTTGACAGGCGATAGAGGGGGTGGTTTACCGATGAGTGAGTATGTCCATCAGTATTGTGATCCCGATGTTGAGAGACACAAGGGAAAAGTTTCCATTAGGGGTGTCCAAGATTTACCCCTATGGACTATCTTGTTCACCATCTCACATATGGCAGGGAGTTCATCTCCTCACATGGAGCTCCAGAGTTACTTCGAGTATGTAGTGGAGTGCATGGAGCCCCGACTATTTAATTGGAGTGACAGGGTTGTTCACAGTATGAAAAAACAATTGAAAAAATGCAAGAGAGGTGACCTGAAGAAATTCAGGTACAGATCTATTTCAGTGTCATTTTTCCTCGAGTTGGTTCCTCATTTTCACTTATAGGTAGAGTGGGGCTTGCTGGACCCACAAGATCCAAGGATGAAAAGATGGTGCAACCTCATGGATCAGCATGTGGAGGGCCCTATTGTCAAATACAACGATGTATTCTTTGATTGGTTGAGACCTTAGCTACTGATAGTAGATGATTATTCCTATGCCATTTTGGATTTTAGAGGTGACCCAGACTTGGTTCTACACGAGGTTTCTCAATGGGGGAACTTAGGTAAGAATCACATTTTTTGTTTTTATAATGTTTTTTGTAAATTTTGAAATATGAAATGTTTTTTATGTTTTTAATCCGAGAACTGATCAAAAACTCTTTGATAATGCAGATGTAGGACCACATCAGCCTCCAAGTACATCTCCCATTCAGAGACCAGGGGAAGCAGTCGAGGTAGCAGGATGCGATGCTAGCAACTACGAGGCAATCGAGCAGAACCTGGAGGGGTTGATAACAGATGTCCCAGATATCTCTATCAATGAGATCCTGAGATGATATCATCGCCATATTGTAGGTGTATCTGGTTCTATTAGTTGACTTCTCCGTAAGGTGGCACGGGAAGTTGTGTGTTATCGTGAGCAACATCCTTGATGTTATTTTGTATATCAAGCCACTTGCTTCAAATTTTGATATATTGGTCTTCGGAAAAAAAAAAGAAATTGTAAAAAACTTTTATCGTTATATATACATGAGGCTTATACCGGCTTACTTTATTTATGTACATCATGTTATTGGATTTATAAATGTCTCAAATGTCTGTATAACACATAATTAGCTAATGCATCTGTTAATGTATTTAGACATCTAGGAATGTGTTGATATTAAATATAATCAAAATGACCTTCCAAGAGGCGAATTCTTAAATATAACCTCAACAAAGTAGGACTCCAGATAGCATAGACATTACTTAACTGTAGTACTACTAGCTGCGAATTGAGTCGTACAACAAGGTGACAGATTTCAAGTGAAATAGAATTTGTCAACAATTCGATGACTACACTATATTTTGTGATATTGTGAGTTGCACGACCAAGGAAGACACCATGTAGACTGATTAATTTGTTCTTAGGTGTGTAGATTTCCTAAGCAATAGATGCTAATTTCTGAGTACTATGACTAGCACCATCGACGAAGACAATGTAAGGTAGAGAAGACACTGACATCTGGAAACCAAGCACAACACAAGGTAAGCAGTTGAGGGTCAAAACCAAATAACGAAAAATCACACAAAAGTAGCACACAAGAGTATGATATAGTAAAAATACAAGCACTCATGCAAAGATAACCTAAGAGTAGTACTTCTTCAAGTAAATCCCATTTCTGGGTTCACTCAAAGGAATGCCATCATAATCCACTAACTCAGAAGCTCCCTTCTTCAACACTCGTTTGATGATATAAGGGCCTCGCCACATAGCCTCGAATTTTTCAACCCCTAGTAAATCACGATCTTGTTCACAGAGGAGAACTAGATCACCTTCAGAGAAAACACGTGGCTTGACATGCTTGTCGTATTGGGCTTTGACATGCTTTTTCTGAGCTTCAATAACCAGGGTGGCATCACGACGGGTTTCATCTAATTGCATCATGTACAATAGACGTTCTTCTTTGGTAGAGGTGTTGGGAAGAATTTCAATGGCTAGCTTCAAATATGGTATCTCACATTTAATCGGCAAGACAACTTCAATACCATACACTAATTGGAAAGGCGTAAATCCCATGGCAGACTTCATGGATGTCTGATAGGCCCATAATGCTGAAAACAACATTGTGTGCCAAATTGTATTATGAATTCCTATTATCCGTCGAAGCATAGTGATAAGAACTTTGTTTATCACTTTAACTTGGCCATTGGCCTATGGGTAATAGGGGGTTGAGTTTTCATGCCGAAGACCCAATTTTTCAATAAGCTCGGACATCATGAAATTTCGAAAATGGCTACCATTATTAGTGATGATAGCTTGCGGGATTTCAAATCGAGTGATGATATGATTGAATATGAATAGGGTTGTAGTTTTTCCAGTATTATTGAATGTAGGCATCGACTCGACCCATTTAGTGAAATAATCCACAGCTACGATGATGTATCCATGCCCCTCGACCGAGTGAGGGTTACATGTCATAAAGTCAATGCCCCATTTTGTGAAAGGAACAATGAAAACTATAGGGTGTAAAGGAGCGGGATGAGATATTATCTTGTTATTATACATTTGACAAGCATGACACTTATGGACAATAGTAATACAGTCTTTAAACAAAGAATGCCAGAAGTACCCTGCTCGTAAGATCTTTTGGATAGTGGCATACCCAAACATATGACCACCACATGCTCTAGAGTGGTAGTCATTCAAAGCTTTCTCAACCTCATCATAGGTGAGACAACGTCAAAAAATATAGTCAACACCACGGAGATAAAGAGTGTCACCGAGAATTATGTATTGACGGGCTTGATACTGTATACGATGACGGTCTGTGCTAGAAAGGTCGGACCAAAAAGTTTGAGTATAGAGATAGATGATAATATCTTCGTACCAAGCGTCATCAGAACTGATCAGAAAAATGGATTCATCAGGAAAGGAATCCCCTACCACCTTTTTTGTCTCAGTGGAGGGAAGGTCACATATCAGTTCTGCGAAAACCAATGATTTCTTAGACTTAGCATGTTCAAACTCTAAGTCAAACTCTTGGAGAATCAATATCCATTTGAAGTAATTTCCCCCTAGCAATTGGCATGTAAGGATATGTTTCATAGGGTTGCAATCGGAAATAACAGTGGTCTTGCATAATAGGATATAGTGATGAAAACGTTGGAAAGCTTGAACAACTGCCCAGAATTTTTTTTCCACGTGTAGGTATTTGGCATCAGTAGTCGTGAGACTCTGAATCAAATAATAAATTGCATGTTTGTCGTGTGAATCATCTTCTTGGACTAAAACCATGGAAATGGTAGAGTCTGCAACGACGAGGTAGAGGAAATAGTCTCGACTATAATCGGGTGGGAAAAGCAGTGGTGTACGGGTTAGGGAAAGTTTCAAGGATTCGAAGAATTTGTTGACAGTCTCGTCCCATATGAAATCGTAACCCTTCTTCAATAGTCAACTAAATCCTAACATTAACTCAGCGTAATTGGGGATGAATCGACACAAAAAAATTTCCTTCCCTTGTAAACTTTGAAGCTAGCGTAATGTGGAAGGAGGGGGTAGATTAAGGATAGCCTCAACCTTCAAAGGGTCCACCCTAATTCCATGAAGTGACACAATAAAACCCAAAAGTTGGCTGGACTCCACATAAAAAACATACTTGTGTGGGTTTAAACGTATACAATAGTAATGACATTGAATGAAAATGGCTCGGAGATGGGCTGGATGATCTTGGCAACACATGGAATGCATTGTTAGATCATTAAGATATGGTTGTATGATGTGCTTGATATCATGAAAAGAATAAGACATCGTGCGTTGAAAATTTTCACCAGTGTTCTTTAAACCGAAAGGCAGTTTTCGGTAGGCAAAGGTAGCCCAAGGACAAATGAAAGTAGTCTTGTGTTGATCCATGGGAAAAATATTAATCTGATTATAGCCAGAGAAACCATCCATTAAAGAGAATATTTCACTCTCGGCACAATCGTCGACGATATGGTCGACGAAGGGAGTTGGGTAGTTGTCCTTAGGAAGTTAGGACAAGCTTTATTAATATCCCTATAATCGACACATACATGGATCGTGCCTTGTTTTTTATTTACCGAAACTAGATTAGAGATCCAATCAGTTAAAGCCATAGGATAGATAAAGCCAACCTTAAGAAGTTTTCCACTTCGAGCTTGATAGAAACCGATTTACGAGGGTGGATCGGGCAAAGTCTCTGCCGAATGGGTTTAGCGTCCGGGTAGGTCTTAATTTCATGCACAATGATATCGACATCAATACCCGACATCTCTTCGTAGCTCCAAGAGAAAACGTCACAGAATTCTTGAAAGATATCTTTATACTTGACGACATCATCATCAGAATATGCGGCTCTGATGTGAAAATTTTCGACAACTCCAGGTTTAATGGATATGTCAAGAGGAATGGTGGTTGAAATGTTACTCAAGTTCCCTTCATAAAGCACATCGTGTGTTGACTTGGGAACAAAGGAAATGACAACAACGGTCGACTGAGTCGAAATCCATTGGTAACTCTCGATGGTGCGCTGCTCGAGGAAGAGAATGGAATAATGATGTCCATCATCCCATGGGGTGTCCTCCATGGACATAACTGGCATGATCATCTCATCCGTAGGAAAGAGGATGTGAAATGGATTAGGAGATGAATCACCAAGAGAGGGAGTAGAAGGGGTTTCTAATTGAATGGCTTGATAAGTGGATTCAACTGTACTTAGAGTCATTTTTTCTCCATCGCGAAGATAATCACCAGGATCTAGTACTATCCGCGAGTCATGAGACGCGGGGGTTTTGCAGATAGAGGTGGAAATCATGTTGATTGAGGTGACAAAAGGAGGTGGAACATCGGGTGGTGGTATGTGGAAGGTGCCCATCAAATTCGAATCTTTCAGGAGATCCACACCGACGTTCTTGTACCCAAGAGGTGTCTTCGATATAAATAGTACATTGCTAGTATGGGAATCAGATTTAAAAAAGGCCAGTTGGTCCAAAGTTGTTGAACATGATAAATCAACTAAGACGGGTGGGGGTGAATCAATTGTATAAAATTTGTTTCATTTGATAAGAAGATTACTTATTAATCAATAAATCATGCCTTTAACATTTAACTTGTAGTAATACATTTAACCAATAAATAGTCAATCACATAAATAAAATAGTGACATAGTGATTTTTCATGAGGAAACCCAAAAAGGAAAAATCTCTTCTTCTTATGAATGGAAGGAAAGTTCCAACTCCTCTTTATATTCTTATTTTATCTAAGCTACAACTAATATGAGACTGCTACCTATGTTTCCTCAGCACCTACTGAATGGAAGCTACAAATCTCAGATGTACAAGCACCAACTTGTACAGGAGACTTTTACAGTCTCCCCTTGCTCCTCCCTACCACCCTGGAATCATTCTCTGTCACTAAGAACTTGCAAACCAATTATCTATCTTCTCTTTCAAATATTAGACATTTAAGTCCTATCTGTTTATATATTCATATCAGAATCCATCCTTGACCAAACCTCATAAATTTATCAATCTGCGCATATATATTCTCTCCTTAATATTTGCTTTGTTTTCATCATTTATTCTCACTATTTCATAGCTTCGGCTCCACCATTATTCCCCACTCATCACCCACAATCGCTCACACAATTTCTTTTACAATCAGAGTGTACATTAGAATCCTCATGTTTCGAAGAATTAGTTACAATAACTAAACAACTACCTTACATAAATTATTATTGGCTAACCCATCAAGAAGAACAACAACTGTTCGATTTGTTTCATCATTTAATCAGCGTCGTTCAATGAGCATACATTGAGTTTTGACTTTTCAACAGAAACAAGCCTTGAGCGCTTCGACAAGACATTTATGCTAAACCATATGCCCATTGGCTGTGACCACGGGCTTAATAAAAAAGGCTCTTTCGCAATTTTCATATCGACAATACTGAGGTGAAGACATCTCGCCTCTTCATGTTGTGATCCCCAAAATGGGGCTTAGATTCATGCTAGATCTTCCCTCTCATATGACCACCGACGGTAACCACAACCTACGCCAAAAAGGTGGTTTCACGTTTTTCACTTTGGGAGTTCAAAGGTTGGGGAATTTTCTTCCTTTGACTGCCAGTCAGCGAAATTATAATCGCTAGCCACGTTTCCTTCGCATCCAACAATCCTTATCTTATTGTGATTTCAGAAGATAGATCACTCCTCTCTTGACTTTCCAGTCAGAAAAATGCTGACCTCTTACCATGTGTACTTTGCATTTCATCATTTTGGCATTTTGCATTTTGGCATTTCAATGATGCAGTGTTTCGACACTCCAAATTACGATTCCCGAAATGATTTGTCGGATTCATAATTGATCTGGTGGATATAGATCGGATGAAGTATCAACAGTCATATATGACTCTTATATTACCCCTCCAATGATTAATCCAACGGACATGACCTAATCATTCATCGAGATGGATGGTTGTCGGGGTTTCGATACTTTGGTCATTAGGTCTTTATAACCTCCAACAAAAACTCTTGAAACCATAGATCATGTGGCATGTGTCCCTTTTGATATTTCGTGATCAGACGGTCTTGATCTCATCAAAACTTTGTGCTCCGATCGACGACTCACAACCTTTCGAGACTTTACGTTTTGCGATTTCGTGTATCACGATGTCAAAAGTTAGAGCTCCTCCTTTCTTTGTTTCCAAATATCCGATTTCTTCTTATATTTGGATTGACGGTCCTTGACCCTCCATGATCCAATGGTCTGGATTGAATCACGAATTCATGTTTTGGTATATCAAGAAGCATGCCTCCGTTCTCTCAACTTGTAATCTCTGAATTCCCAAATCTCTCAACTTGCAGTTTCCGAATTCCCAAATTCCAAAGGAAATCTCAGCAAAAAGTTTGACATTAATGACAAGACCTCTGCAACAAACTATGCAAACTGACCAACAAACTTCCCCTTTGGCATTGATGGAAAACTTTAAATCTCTTCTCCCCCTTTTGACATCTATGGCAAAGGAATCAACCATACATGCTCTGAGCAAAGAAAAACCACTTGCAAAGATGTATCATTTCAACAGCAACTCCCCCTATCAATAATAGTCAATAAACCTGTGCAGTCTGATTTTATAATGAAGCCCTTGCAATCTTAAGAATGAAATGAAATTACAGAGGGTAAATCCCCAACTGATCCCTGAGACTTTCAAATTGCATTTTAGGTAAAGGTTTAGTAAATACATATGAAATCTAATCATTTGTGCCAACATATTCCATTTTAATGACTTTCGACACAACCTGCTCTCTTAGAAAATGAAATTTAATGGGAATGTGCTTTGTTTTTGAATGCATATCAAGATTTTTAGAAATACTAATTGCACTGGTATTATCACATAAGATAGTTATAAGTTCATCATAATGAATATGTATATCTTCCAGCATCTGTTTCATCCATAGAAACTGAGTGCAACAACCTACAACTACTATGTATTCTTCATCAGCAGTAGACAGAGACATTGCTGATTGTTTTTTACTTGACCAACCTACAAAAAATCCTCGAAGAAAAAATGTTGCTCCACTATTACTCTTCTTGACATCAACACAACCTGCCCAATCAACATCAGTGAAAGCATATAACTCAAGTTGATTACCTGTAGGATACCACAAACCATATTCTGTTGTTTCCTTAAGATATCTAACAATTATTTTGACTGCAAGTAGATGAGAAGTTTTGTAAATGTGTTGAACCTGGACATAATAGATCTAGCTAAACAATGATACACACATTTGCAGAGATAATTGGAAAAGGAAGAAGAAGGAGAGAAAGTATAGAAAGAATTCTCATTAACCGTTTTCCACACATAAAGAGTGAATAATTTACAATATATATAGGATACATGACTAAATAATGAGCCATAGTGGTGGTCTAGATTGATCTGGACACACACCAGCAGTTACAAGAGTAAACTACCACCTAGTCTAGTCTCTCGGGCAGTTACGGGAGTGAACTGCCACCTAGCTGAGTTAACTAGTCAACTAGTCTTCAGTTAACTGTTTGAACAAAGAGTAGTGAGTTGGTGATGATCCCAATGTTGCATGGTGACAAAACCAATGCAACATCTAAACTCAACTCAACTAGTCAAATTGAAGTGTCAACTAAAAGAGAATATTCT
>JASDQU010735451.1:142342-159043 GCA_032191745.1 Picea mariana
CAAATACAAAAGATACAATGAACTAAACGAGGAAGGAGGGAAAACCTCATGGGAACAAAACCCCCCCTCAAATTACAATGCATAAAATAAAAAATGATAAGGAACAAAAGACAGTTGCTAAGCAACCATGTCCTTTACTCCAAGAAAACCTCGCAACTGTGCAAGTTTGTGCTCTTTGAAGATTTTGTTGAAGATGTAGATGTCTGCACGGATCTGATGAAGTATATTCATCATTGATATTTCCACACATATCCACTTTATCTTCTTGTAATGAATAATATCCAAATAAATTTTGGATGAAACTTTGAAAACTGTACGGTCGTTTCTAGAAAAATGTTGAAATTTTGTTGATTTTGAACTGATCATAACTTCAGTTTTCGGACTCAGGCAGTTACGGGAATGCACTGCCACCTAGTTGAGTTAACTAGTTAACTAGTCTTCAATTAATTGTCTAAACAAAGAGTAGTGAGTTGGTGATGATCCCAATGTTTCATGGTGACAAAACCAATGCAACATCTAAACTCAACTCAACTAGTCAAACTGAAGTGTTAGCTAAAAGAGAATATTCTCTAGGTGAAATATTCTCCTCTAAAATATAGGAGACTGGATAACGACTAATTATGACTAATAAACAAGGAATAAACTTAGGAAAAATAAATCCTAGGTGTGTGTGAAGTAACTCCAACAAGTTTTTGCTGAAACCTGCCAACTTGACAAACTGCATGCATAATATCAGGTCTTGTAGTTGTAGCATAAATAAGACTACCAATCATAGATATGTATATTGTCTAATCAACATCTTTAGTATCATCAAACTTAATAAATGTACAGCTAGTAACCATGGGAGTGCCAACTGGTTTAGAATTTTCCATCTAAAATTTCTTAAGCATTTCATTGATATACTTAGTTTGAGAAATGGAAATACCTTTATCAGATTGAGTATTTGCAATCCTAAGAAAAACTTCATTTCTCCTAGCATGGACATCTCAAACTCTTTTTGCATACTTTCAACAAACTGTTTACTGAGCCTATTATCATCACTACCAAAAATGATATCATCTACATATATATCAACAATGATCAGGATATCATTTTCTTCTTTAATATATAGATTACTATCAGTGTTACCTTTTCTGAATCCTTGGTGCCTCGAGTAATTGTCAAGTCTGGAATACCAAGCCCTTGGTGTTTTCTTTAGCCCATACAATGCATTTTTCAACCTATAAACATATTGTTCTTCTTCTTGTACCTGAAAACCATTTGGTTGTTCCATATATACTTTTTCCTCTAAATCACCATTCAAAAATGTAGACTTTACATCCATTTGATAAACTTTAATGTGTTTAGAACTAGCATAAGCTAGAATTGGTCTAATGGATTCAATTCTTGCAACAGGAGAAAAAGTTTCTCCATAATCTATTCCTTCTACATGTGCATACCCTTTACAAACCAATCTAGCCTTATTTCTAGTTATTTTACCTGCTTCATCCATCTTATTTATGAAAACTCATTTAGCCCCTATGGCATTCTTATTCAAAAGTCTAGGAACCAATTCCCATGTCTTATTCTTTTATATTTGACTAAGTTCTTCATTCATTGCTTTCATCCAATATTCATCTTTAATTGCTTCTTCAATATTTTTGGGTTCAATCAGAGAAAGTAAAGATACCTGTTCACGAGTTGAGGTGGATTCTTTCCTTTTGCTTCTTGTTCCAACACCTACATTTAAGTCACCAATTATCTGTTCTTCAGGGTGATTTTTATGTATTCTCTTGCTTGGAGTATTTGATGGAGTCATGCTTTTGGTTGGAGTTATACCCTGTATCAAAGTAGGATTTAATTGTTCACTATCAGAAGCCTTAGTTTCTTTTGTTTCACTTCCTTCTTCATCCATCTTATGTTTGTCATATATTTCATGTTGATCCTTTTGTTTAGATTTTGATTTCAAAAATGAGGACTCATCAAACCTTACATCTATAGATTCAACAATCTTTCTTAATATGAAATTATAGAATTTATAATCCTTTCTTGAACCTGAATATCCAACTAATAAGCCTTCATCAATTCTAGAGTCTAATTTTCCCAGATCTTTGTTAATTCTTTTGATGTAACACTTACTCCGAAAAATTCTAAAATGTTTTATGTTTGTTGGTCTTCCTTTCCATAATTGATAGGGTGTATTATCATTATTATTTCTTAGCAAACTTCTATTCAAGATGTGTACAATGGTATGAACAACTTGAGGCCAAAACATGCCATTCAATTTGGACTCATTTAACATTGTTCTTGCCATTTCCATTGTTGTTGAATTCTTTTGACACAAGCTCTCCTCCATTTTATGACCTTAAGCACTTAATCTTCATATCAATTTCATTTTCAGTCAATTCTTTGAAAACTTGAAAGCAGCTAAAAGTTTCAGACTTCTTTTTCAATAAAAGCAACCAAGTCATTCGAGTAAAATCATCCACAAATAACATAAAGTATCTTTCACCATTTAGACCTGTTGTCCTCATAGGTCCACATACATCAGCGTGTATTATTTTCAAAGGTTTTGTTGTAGAATATTCATTTGTTTTAAACTTGACTCTAGTTTGTTTACCATGTTGACATTGTTTACAAATAGAGTTGGAAAGATTCTTTATGACAGGTAAGTTCCTTATTGCCTCCTTTTTATTTAACTGAATCAGATTGTCAAAGTTAATATGCCCAAGTCTTTTATGCCACAACCAGCTTTCATGTTCATGTCCAAGATAGCAATTTTCATCCTTCTCATCTAAAATGTATATGTTATTTGATGTCCTTCTAGTTGTTCCAACTAACTGATTTGCTTTAAAATCCCTAATTTGACATTGTTTAGAATCAAATATCATAAGATGTCCTTTATCACATGTTTGAATTACACTCAACAAGTTATGTTCCATATTTTCAACCAGTAAAACATTTTCAGCCATTATGTCTTTGTTCAAACAAACAGTGCCTCTTCCAACGATTCAAGATGATTGATCATTACCAAATGCGACTGAACCTTCTTTTCTTTCATCTAAAGAATCAAAGATTTGTTTTCTTCCTATCATATGTTTTGAGCATCCACTGTCCACACACCACTTAACTTTATGATCTGCTTGTAGAGTTATGATGCATTTTTCAGTGTTCAGATTTTCACTTTTCTTTTTCCAATATTTGGTTTTCAAATCTGTGTAAATAGGTTCATTAAATTTTTGAAAATTCATAGGACAATTTCTTAACATATACCCAAAGTTGTTACACTTATAACATGCGGTCTCATATCTTAAAGTGTCAAATCTGTTGTAAGAATAGTTTATATTACTTTGACTTGTTTTACTATGTCTTCTTCCATATTCAAAATTAGACCTTTCATGACTGTAATGTGACTTTATCTTTCTTGAGAAACTATTACAAAATGCAGCCTTATGTCCATACTTGTAACAAAAGAAACAATATCCTTCAAACCTATTTTGATGTCTGCCATAACTTCTGCTATGCACTGTTGAAGCCTTATTCGCTTCTTGCCTTTCCAATTCAATCTTCTTTCTAGTAATTTTCTTATGATTATCCTCTGTTCCTGCTTTCTCAACACTTGAACTAGAACATCCATTAGTTACTGCAAATTTATAACCAATTCCAGTCTTATCATATGTTGATCTTTGACTGTAAATAATTTGATCCAACACTTGAGAACTATGATTCATGTTATTTTCTTGTACTTTCTTTCTTAATGAGACTACTTCAAATTTTAAACCTTCATTTTCCTTATCCTTTTCTGCAATCATTTTAGTTAGAGCTTCTTCGGTCACTCTAGCCTCTTCTATTTTAAGATTTAAGTCAACTAAAATGATTTCAGTTCTCTCAATTAAACCATTTGCTTTCTATAATTCAAATTCCAAATTCTCAATTTCTCTTTTGAATTGTTTACATTCTCTTCTTACTTTCTTTAGTTCAAACAAAACACTTACAAGTTCAACTTCCAGGTCAACTTCACCTTCTTCTTTTTCAATAAGTTTATCATTCTGATTTTCCATAGCCATAAAATGTATTATATCTAAGCTTTCATCACTTTCATCTATATCTGAGGACTCACTATTATTTTTGATGAATATACTTTTCTTTTTATAAGAATTTCTTTGAAATGGCTTCTTATACATTTTCTTACATTTTTTATTTTTGATGTTACTTTCTTCTTCTCCATCAAAATGTTTATTGAAAGGACACTTAGAAGCCAAATTCCCTATTCTACCACAATCAAAGCACTTGAGAGGAAGTTTACCTTTGTACTTTATAGTACTTCTTTTTAGATTTTTGACAAAGTTAGCTTCTTCCATGTCTTCTTCTAAATCCTCATGATTACTGGTTTCTGTTTCAACATTTTTCTTGTCCTTCTTTGTTGCCTTGAAAGATGCTTCCTTATTGGAAGGATTCTCATTAGATGTCCTCATCTCATATGTTGTTACTATTCCTTGCAGCTTATCTATTAGTAATGTAGCAATATCATCTCTTTCTTCTAAAGCAGATATTTTGGGATCAAATCTTGCAGGTAAAGATCTAAGCACTTTTTTCACAATAATACCATTTCCAACTGTTTCTCCTAAAACTCTCATAGTATTGACTACTTCATCAATACGTAAGAAATAGGTAGCTATATCTTCAGATTCTTCCATCTTTAAACATTCAAATTGAATTCTATATGATTGTAATTTAGCATTATTTACCTTAGTATCTCCTTCATATACATTCTTCAGTTTGTCCCATAGCTCTTTTGCTAACTCACAATGCATTACTTTAACGAATTTTGAACCTGCCAATCCTCCAAGTATTGCATACATAGCTTTGTAATTACTCTCATAGAGTTTCTTCCCTACAACATCTATTGGAACTATTGCTGGAGCCTTATATTCATTCAACATAGCTTGCCAAACATCTCCTCCTTGAGACTGAAAAAACAGCTTCATCCTGATACTCCAAAAAGCATAATTATGTCCATCAAACGAAGGTAATCCATGTTTAGTAAAATCATATTTCTTATCCGTTATTAAAGATCAAACTTCCAGTGATTAAACCGAATCTTGAAGTAACCTACTCTGATACCAATTATTGAATAGGATAAGTCAACTGAGAGGGGGGGGTGAATCAGTCGTATAAAATTTGTTTCATTTGATAAGCATATTACTTATTAATCAATAAATCATGCCTTTAACATTAAACTTGCAGTAATACATTTAACCAATAAATAGACAATCACATAAATAAAAAAGTGACGCAGTGATTTTTCATGAGGAAACCCAAAAGGTAAAAACTTGTTCTTCTAATGAATGAAAGACAAGCTCCAACTCCTCTTTACATTCTTATTTTATCTGAGCTACAACCAAGATGAGGCTGCTACCTCTGTTTCTTCAGTACCTATTGAATGGAAGCTAAAACTCCCAAATGTACAAGCACCAACTTGTACATGAGACTTTTACAGTCTCCCCTTGCTCCTCCCTACCACCTTGAAATCCTTCTCTGTCACTATGAACCTGCAAACCAAATCTTTATCTTCTCTCTCAAATATTAGACATTTAAGTCCTCTCTGTTTATATATTCATATCCGAATCCATCCTTGACTAAACCTCATAAATTTATCAATCTGCACATATATATTATCTCCTTAATCTTTTCTTTGTTTTCATCATTTCTTCTCACTTTTTCAGAGCTTTGGCTCCACCATCATTCCCCACTCGTCACCCACAATCTCTCACACAATTTATTTTACAATCAGAGTGTACATTAGAATCCTCATGTTTCAAAGAATTAGTTACAATAACTGAACAACTACCTTACAAATATTATTATTGGCTAAGGCATCAAGAAGAACAACAACCGTTCGATCTGTTTCATCATTTAATCAACATCGTTCAATGAGAATACATTGAGTTTTGACTTTTCAATAGAAAAAAGACTCAAGCGCTTCGGCAAGACATTTGTGCTAAACCATATGCCCATTGGGTGTGACCACGAGATTAATCAAAAAGGCTCTTTCGCGATTCACATATCGACAATCCTGAGGTGAAGACATCTTGCCTCTTCATGTTGTGATCCCCGAAATGGGGCTTAGCTTCATGCTATCTCCTCCCTCTCATACGACCATCGGTGGTAACCATAGCCTATGCCAAAAAGGTGTTTTTTCATTTCGCACTTTGGGAGTTAGAAGGTTGGGGAATTTTCTTCCTTTGACTGTCATTCAACAAAATGATAATCGCTAGCCACATGTCCTTTGCATCCAATGGTCCTCATCTTATCGTGATTTTAGAAGATAGAGAACTCCTCTCTTGAATTTCCAGTCAGCGAAACGCTGACCTCTTTCCACGTGTACTCTGCATTTCATCATTTCGGCATTTCGCATTTCAGTGTTTCAATGATGCAGTGTTTCGACACTCCAAATCGCGATCCCTGAAATGATCTGTCGGCTTCACAATTGATCTAGTGAATATAGATAGGATGGTTCTCATTAACTTCCCGGGATAGATCAACTGTCATATACGACTCTTATATTACCCCTCCAATGATTAATCCAACAGACATGACTTAGTCATTCATCGAGATGGATGGCTGTCAGGGTTTCGGTACTTTGGCCATTAGGTCTTTATGACCTCCAACAAAAAATCTCGAAACCATAGATCATGTGACGTGTGTCCCTTTCGGTATTTCGTGATTAGATAGTCCCGATCTCATTGGAAATTTTTGCTCTGTTCGACGGCTCACATCCTTTTGGGACATTGCGTTTCACGATTTCACATATCGCGATGTCAAAGGTTGGAGCTCCTCCTTTCTTTGTTTCCCGATATCTGATTTATTCTTATATTTGGATCGATGGTCCTTGACCCTCCATGATCCAACGGTCTGGATTGAATCACAAATTCGCATTTTGGTATATCGAGAAGCATGCCTCGATTCTCTCAACTTGTAATCTCTGAATTTCTGAATTCTCTAATTCTGAAGGAACTCTCAGAAAAAAGTATGACATTAATGACAAAACCTATGCAAACTGACCAACAAAAGTAAGTACTTTTCCTTGGTATGGGAAACGTAACATTCGAAAAAGTGTGGACACAACTGCACGCATGGAATCAATTCAGCTATGACCAAGAAATAGGTTATAATCAAGAGGCACATCAAATACCTCGACCTCGACATTGAATGATTTGCCTTCCAACGTAATAGACAACAAGGGAATAACATGTAGGGTTTAAAACTAGAACCATTGAAATCCTTAAGTGTATTGTGTGATTTGGTGAGGGGGGGAGATCCACTGGATTTCCAACAAGTAACATACATGATGCATGTCGAGGTGCCCTCATCAATAATGATTCTACAAATTTTCTTGTTCTCGACAAAAACTTGAATATGAAACGATAACTGAGGAGGTAGCCTTGGGATGTGATCTTCCAATTCAAAGATTATCAAATTCGTATCTATGGGATTAATTCCACCGATGGCCTTTAATAGTGCCTTCCATTGAGTGAGACAACTTGGAATGACTTCAAGAGTTGAAATCGTAGAGGGTACTTGTGCAAGATCTTCTACAAGGTTGTAGTTTTGAGCAACACATGCATGAAGATTGAAGGTAGACTTCCAAACAATGCCCTTTGGAGGAGGGCGGAGAACTGTATCGGGATCCAGTCATTCAATATGAAGAGGACCATTGGGAGGTGAAGTTGAAGGAGGCAGTTGAACCAACGAAGGCGGTAAATCATCAACTTTCTCCTTTGAAGGAGAATAATCTTTGGCTCGAGTGGTGATGGAAACATTGTTCTTGATAGAATTACCAGTACACATAAGGACATATGAAGTGGTGGAAGGAGAGGGTTGGTCATGAATGATCAATTGGGCCTGCTATTGAGAAGGAAAATTTTGTGAAAAAACAACAGGTGTGGGAGGATTTTCGGTCCCTTGAAGGAACTTAGTGACCTCATCGCATCTTGGAAAATCTTTCGTGTAGTGATCATCACCATAGATAAGGCAAGGATATTGAGGTTTATGCTTATCCTTATCATTGGCATAATATGTCTTGGGTTTATCGGATTGTGGATTATTATTTCTATCCTCTTTATTATTACCCTTTCCTTTCTTAGATTTATTTTTTTCGGCAAGGGTGGATTGAATGGAGTTAACCTTAGATTTTTTGTCCATGGAAAGAGTAGGAGTCGGAGCACTTTGAAAATTAGAAGCAGGGGATTTGGGATTAGTGTGAGTGGTTGACGTGGATTTAGCATCAGCGTGGGAAGTGGCAATCACACCATCAACAATGTGAGAATATGCTGGGGTTGTTGTGGTAGTGGTGGTATATGGGCGAGGAGAATCATGGAGTAAGTCGTAAAGAGTGCCCATTTGCGAATAAACAAGATCTAGGTATTGAGCACGACTAATCGCCTGCTCTTCGGTGACAACTACACCCATGGAAATATCACGAGAGATTTTATTGACGAATGATTTGGTGAACCATTCAGCCAATAATTGATCAGGAAGGTCAATTTTGATCAAACATCATCTCCGTCTCCACTCATGGATGTGATCATAAATATGAGTGGCCAAATATTGCTTAAAGGAACTCAAAATGTCAATTCTTGTCTCATAGCGGATGGACAATTGGTAATGTGTGAAAAAATCCATGGCGAGGGTGTTGAAGTCATTAAATAAGCCTCGCGGTAATTCTATGTACCACTTTGTGGCCGAACTCATGAGAGTTCGTTGGAAGATTCATAACCAAATGGAGTCGTACATCAAAGAGTTGGATGAGCACCAAAGGCGAAAATTCATAACATGGTTGTTTGGGTCTTTTCCCAGTTTATCGTCAAATTTGGGAATGTCGAACAATAGCTTGGTTGGTATAATGGGCCAATGGGGGGGATGTAAGATAGGATCATTCAAGATTCTAGACAAGTCGGGTAAATCCAAAGTGGATAAAAAGGGAAACTATCGATTCACTTGAGGGTACTCATGATTTTAGGGAGGAAGTCTTGTCGGTATACTAGTAAGACCGTAAGCAATTTGCATGTAAGTCAAAGTTCCCGATAGATTCAGATGTGGATGTGGAGGCATGTAGCCCATGGGGTTGGGTTGATTGGAAATTTTCCCTTGAAAAGGGACACTAGAGTGAACGTGTGGACCTTAAGTGGGATTCAAATAACTCGGATACGGCTAGCCTGAGTGAGGGGGAACAAAAGAGTTGACATGAGGTTGTTTCCCCTCAGATGATTGTGGATTTCCTTAGGAAAGGAGGTTCCAAAGGTGGGCTAGTGATCGAGATGTGTTATGTCCATATAGTGGGTTCTAGATTCCAACCTGAGGTTGTCCTCCAAGTGGAGGATATCCCCCAACATGAGATTTCCCTCCAACAAGAATCTGGTAACCAAAAGTGAATGGGTGATGGGTGCTCCCAATTGGATTGGAGCCACTAGGGCCAGATCCCCTAGGAAAAGGTGGATAAGACCCCCCGGAGAGGACATGGGAAGGTGTAGAAACAAAACTAGTAGAAACATTGTACCTAGGTGGAAAAAGAAGTCCAGAAACTTTGGATGGAATCTGGGTAGGGATGAGAGTGGAAGGATTCAAATCTTGGTACCTAGGAGGACGTGACGAGGTAGGTCTAGATGAAAGTGGTGTACCAATGGGAGCTTGGTTAACCACCACATTTTCAGTGGGAATAGTCGTAGAGTGTAGGACCATAGTAGCATGGGCCATATGGAGAGATAAAGTTGAGCTAGGACCAACTCACTGTGTGTCTGGAATTATGGTGATGTTACTAGTTGTACCAGAAAAATGCTCTGAGAGTATCATGTAGGTAACAAACGTTTTGGGCAGTTGGGAGACAACAGGTATATCAACACCTACTCCTCGCTAATAAAATGTTTCAGTTCGATGAACTCTTATAACAAAAGGGAGAAAATATTTCTTTGGAAAACACAAAAGCTACGAAATATAATTCTTTTTCTTGAATGAAGACAATTTCAAACAATCATAAGCAATGAAATTTTCCAATATGTTCTCTTGTAAAAACAATTTGAATGCACAAATTTTTCTTTTGAATTATTACTACAAAGAATATATGACTTTAATTCTTCCTTTCCAAAACCAAGTCAGGGATATAACGAAGAAAGCAAAAGTAACCAAAGAAAATCGATACACTCAACGAATACCCAAATCAAACTTTCAATGAAGATACAAATAAGGATGACAAGAAAATGTTTCACTAAATGAAAATGACTTTCCAATAAAAAAGAAATCCAGAAAATGTAAAAAATCCAAAACCTTAAATCAAATGAAAGGCTTTCATCAATCAATCACTTAGATCTCAAAATTGGAGATTATATCCTTGTTGATAAAAATCAAGAAGAAAAAATTTATAAAATGACAAAGAAGGGTTTTCAATCCTTGAAAACCAATCAGAAACAAGTCTTTAAACTCACAAACCAGTCAAATATAGGCTCCAAAAGTTCCTCCCAGATGATCAAATAAAAACTGGGTAGTAGAAGACAAAAAGACCTAATCCAACAAATTTTACAGGCAATGGCGCAACCCAACAGTGGGGTACAGTGCGAAAATTAAAGGTTTATGCAGGCTAGCTATGGGGTAGGTCACTAAAAGTTCGCACTGGTATAATTATTTAGGGTGCGAGTATCTAAGGTTTCCGTAGGCTATATATATGAGATATAGTGTGGAAATGCATGTAAAAAAAGAAAAACTAGAAAGAGGGTAAAGAGTCTAAGAGAAATTTCAGATCCAGAGAGTTTGGATGGATCCCCCACAGACTTAGAGATTGGATTACAATGAAAAAAGGTAGGCTAAAGGAAAATGGACAGCAAAAAACCACAAACAGGTCATCCATCCATAGCGGAGTCACCAATTTTGTTATAGGATAAATCAGTGAATGTAGACATAAACTGATCTCCCTAGATCCACCTAGATCTAGAACAAAACGAGACAGGACATGGCACTTTTCCTAAGTTTAATAATTGAATTTACTATCAAATAAGATATGACTGGCATACCTTTGAATATCGCTTCCTTATGTCTTTGTTGTCCCTTCTTCACTCCGGTGCTCTTTTGCAATTGATCCTACAATGGAACACAAACCAACCAAAGTGAAAGAAATGATAGTATGTTCAATGAGAACTTATACATGTGATCAAGGAATCATGTAATAAAATGAGAATGATTTTATGGGAAATAAACATGCCACAGTATTATATTAAGTAAAAGTGGAAGATGCAACTGAGCCGCCTTGATGTTGCAAGGTTCCCTTTCAGTGGCCCTTTTCTCCAACACACACACTTGTTTCAAACTTGCATGAAGATGACCCACAATAGCTTGATGAAACAATGGAGATCTCAAGCATCAATTGAAACAGAGTTCCTCACACAATTTTTAGTTTATTCCTTCATAAATTCCTTACTTTATCTTGCTTGTTTTTTTCTTAACCTTTTCCATGAGAAATACATCATTATATAGGAGAAGGAGAGATGGTTAATGAGATTAGGATGATCCCACCAAATTAGAGAAGCCAGTAGGATCCCAACCATATGGATGCCACCTCATATGCTAGAATATTCCCTTCTAGAACCTTCGTGAACTTCATCCATTTTATTAGTATTAAAACATCACCACAGCCTTTCTATAGAGCAACCTGTGGAAATCCCGCAAGCCAGGTTAAAGACAACCTGCAGAAATCAAGCATTTTTGCACTGTTTATTACTCTTAGCCTCCGACGTCCTTCTAAAAACAAGTTTTGTAGAGGGATAAACCAGTTACTTTTCTCATGCAAAAGATCCTTTTGAGAGCCTGAACACATTCTTGTAGAACATCACCAGGGTGACCAAAATAATGTGTAACACTTCTGGAAGCTTAGTGAGCCCTAGGCTCTGTACCACCAAGGTATTTGGCAATAGCCCATGGAAGTCTACATCTATAGCTAGTAGAGGGTCACTGCCAGTTTTTTAATTTCTTTTCATTGGTAGCCTTCCCCAGGTGGAGCCTATCTCTGTCAAGGCTGTGGTGCCTGAATCCTAGAAACCCTCCTCTGCAGTTCTGAATACCCTTAAAATTTAATGTGGGTCAGAGGAATAATCCACTAGTTCCTCCATACCTTCCATAATCCTTTGTAACCTTCACCTCCCTACCCTACCTGCACCCATTGAATCCATGCAACCTCCATCATTGGATCATTACAACAGTACTTTCTATAATGTTATAGGTTGTTTTTTGGTTATAGCACTACTGTCTATAATGTTCCTTCTTGATTCATTAGAATTAAAGAGAAAAAAATCTTGACATTGATCATTCAACTATTTTAATAATGTTCCTTTCTAATTCTTTAGTAGTACAGAGAAAAAAATATTGAGATTGATCATTCAACTAACTTTATAAGAATAAAAGTCTAACTGGATCTCCCTGAATCCCACTTTTGTGACATAAAAAGGGGAAAAAGAGAAATTGGCCCACAAGTAGGCTGATCACACATGCCATCACCCATTGGTGAACCTTTAAAGAAAGAAGTTAGTTATATTCAACAATATTCTATAATGAAAGGCACACAAGTGGAATGTAAGGGACAACAATGTTAATGGTTGTCAAGACTTGGGCCCCACAATGAAACCTTTATCTCAAAATCGATATGCACAAGTCTTTGTCGGATTTATGAGTTCCATCTTGTTGGAATTTTCGATGCTTCAATTTTTTTAGATAATCACTATATACATTTTCATTATTTGTTTTTGAACATCTTCCATGCCAATGGACGCAGTTGAAGCAAATTGTACAAGAAAAAATACCACGGTCATAGAGGAATCATTGTTCTCAAATGTATTGGATGTAAACATTGTGATACCTCTTAAGGAAATCAAAATTAGTAAAAATAAAATGAATAAAGATGATGGAACTGAGGAACTTCGGGAGCTGGGGAGCTTACTTGAAGGGAGTGCAACTTAGATTCCTCTTAGAGCAATGAATCTTCACAAAATTGAAAATACACCAGAGCTTGTGGTTTGAAATATGAATATTGAAACAATTCAAGACTAACAAAGATTAAGAGTGAAGACAAGCTAAAAAAACTATAGAAACACTTGTAGGAGGTGCCACCTAGAACCTTCTTACTGGAGCAAGTGCAATAAGGATTTCAGTATGATAAAAATTTAGAACTTTGTGGGGAACTACTTCCAATCCAGTTTTTTTGTGCCTAAAATTCCAATGATCGACCAACCCCTTCATTTTACTGTGATAAAAAGAAATATGTGTGGATTGGAGGTTTCTTTATGCTCTGTTTTCAACTTCATATGCATACTCCAACCAATTGATCACTAGTGGCATATTTACCTACTACACAACTAACATATGTTGTAAAAAATTGTTGCATGTATTCCCTTTCACTGTCTAAGTGTTTCTATCCTCCACAGTGATGAACGAAAATTGTAATGCAACATCAAATTTTGGGAAAAGTACCTTGGAACTCTAACTGTATTGATAGATTTATTGTATGTTGGCGTTGGTTAATTCGATGAAGATATGGTGATATTTTTTATGAATTTATATGTTTGATGTTTTGTTATTATTTGTTTGTTATATATGAAAATGAATCATATATAACTAACTTTAAAATAACATATTATGGTATATAACTATATGTATAGATTTAAACGGAAGAAAAATATTTTTGATTCTTTGTTATCGTTTTTTTTATGTAAAATGAATCTTATAAAAAAATATTATAAATAACACATTTCTTCTACCTAAATTAAACTGGTGAGAACCAAGAACATTGGTCCAACTACCATAGATAAGAATTTCTATGACCATAATATATGGTCATTTGAGGACTCCACCATGACAACATTTTTCTCATTTTCTTGAATTACCCGCTTAGATTCAAAGAAGGGGCCTTCCTTCCTAGATATTGGTTCTCATCTGGAGAAAATAAGGAACCTTAAAAAGAAGGGGCATGAATGCTGAAGGATGAGTTATCATCTTCTTTAACGACACATGATAGTGGATCATAAAGGAATCATCTCAATATTGTTGGTTGTGGAGCTTGATTATCTTATTGATTCAGAGGCCTTTGTTTTCAATCGTGTTTATACCCATGAAGACTTTACACCCTGGAAGAATGTACACTCCTCCACGTGGGGGAGTGCAGGGGGAGATTGTCCCTCTTGCGGGGTCTGGGAGGGCCATCTGCCTAGTTGGGGGGTTTGAGGGCAAGAGGGCCCCAAAAGTAAAACTTGTCTTGTAAATGTATATCTTAATTTCATAGTAAATCTGGACCGTTCATTATAAGGTCACAGATCTAACAATAGAAGTTATGTTAGGGTGTTTTGCCCGAGAAGGCAACCCTCTTTTATGAGGGAAATGTATTGTGGCTATGTATCATTGCTAGTATTGTATTTTGAGTTAGGAGAGTGTGAGAGAAAGAAGAGGAAGTTGCATCGGGTGTGTTTTAGGTTGTATCCCTTCATTTGGTGGATAATAATAAAGGAAGGACCTGGAAATTTCTCTGGTGGACATAGTCCAAAATGGGTGAACCACATATATCTGTGTCTCTATTTTATTGTGTATCTTTTGTGTTTTATTTCCACATTTGTTTTGTTTTATTACTCTACAATCCTATTTTTCTAAAAACTGGTATCAGAGCAAAAGGTAACTCACAAGAAAAGAGGGTTCCTAATTCGAGTGGGAGCAATGGTGGAAGATGGAAAGTTTAGGGTTGAGAAATTTAACGACAAAACTACCAGTTATGGAAGATGCAGAGGGAATATTATTTATGTCATAAGGATCTATTCCTACCATTGGGTGGAATATTAATGAAGTCAATGACCATGAAGGATGAGGAATGGAAGGTTCTTGACAGAAAGGCACTAGGAACGATATGGTTGAGCCTAACAACATCGATGGATTTCAATATTTTGAAAGAAAAGACAATGAAGGAGTTGATGGATGCATTGTCTAAACTGTATGAAAAACCCTCGACGTCCAATAAGGTGTTTATAATGAAGAGATTATTTAATATGAAGAGGTCAAAAGGTGGATTTGTTGCAGATCATTTAAATGAATTTAATACGGTTACTAATCAACTAAGTTATGTAAAAGTGGACTTTGATGATGAAGTTAAGGATCTTCTAATCTTGTGCTCATTGCTAGAAAGTTGGAACGACTTGGTCATGGTTGTAAGTGACTATGTCTCTGGTTCAAACACATTAAAATTTGATGATGTTGTTGTTGTTATTCTTAGTGAGGAAATGCGATGGAAAAGCACAGGTGCGACATCAAGTAATGCGTTAAACATGGAGAACAGGGTAATACAAAAGGATAGAGGAAATGGCTCAAGGAAATGTGAGAATTCTAGGAAGGAAAGATACAAATCCAGACTAGGAAATATAGAGTGCTGAAATTGTGGGAAGAAAGGACATCTAAATAAAGACTTCAGAGCTCCAAAGAAAAAAAGAGATGGATAACAGGACAAAAATCAGGAAGCAAATGTAACAGGTGATGTGTTACAATATTCTTTGATTCTCTTAGTAGATAATATTTCTGAGTCTTGGGTAGTAGATTCAGGGGCTTCATTTCATGCCAAACCCCATAGGAAACTTTTTCTAGATTATGTTCAAGGTGATTTTGGATAGGTTCATTTGGGTGATGATGCACCATGCAAAATTGTTGAAATGGGAAAGGTAAAAATAAAGCAAAGGAATGGAAACCAATGGTTGTTGAAAGAGGTAAAACTTGTTCCAGATCTAAGGAAAAATCTAATTTCAATAGGGAAGTTGGAAAGTGAAGGTTGTATATCCATATTTACAGATAAGGTGTGGAAGGTCACCAAAGGATCATTGGTGATAGAAAAAGGAGAGAAGGTAGGTACATTGTATTTATGTACTGGTAATACTGAATATTCTATCTCTTTATCTTTTACATGGGTGGATACAACACTGTGGCATCATAGGCTTGGACACATGAGTGAGAAGGGGATGCAGATACTTCACAAAAGAAATTTGTTGCCAGATCTTAAACAAATTGATTTGGATTTTTGTGAGCATTGTGTTTATGGAAAACAAAAGAGATTCAGATTTCGTAGAGTCGAAAAAGAAAAGAAGAGTGAAAGGTTAGATCTTGTGCATACAGATGTATGGGGAATAGGTCATGTATAATCTCTTAGTGTCTCTCATTATTATGTTACTTTTATTGATGATGCAACTAGAAAAACTTGGGTTTATTGCATTCAACAAAAATCTAATGGTTTTGATACTTTTAAGAAACGGAAAGCTTTTTTTGAGAATAAGACAGGAAAAAGGTTGAAGTGTCTTAGATCAGACAATGGGGGTGAATATTGCAGCAACGATTTTTATGATTACTGTTCATACCATGGGATTCATAGAGAGAAGATAGTTCTAGGAACACCACAAGAAAATGGTGTGTCAGAAAGGATGAACAAGAAAACCATGGAGCGTGAAAGGAGTATGATATTGCATGTCGGTTTTCCCTTACAGTTCTGGGAAGATGTTGTATATAATGTTGTTTACTTAATAAACAGAGGACCTTCAATCTCTTTGGATGGTAGAATTCTAGAGGAGTCATGGATAAGTAAAAAGGTAAACTATTCTTTTTTGAAGACTTTCGGTTTTGAAGCATTTGTCCATATTGATAAAGAAAATAGAACAAAGCTTG
>JASDQU010735451.1:160220-174493 GCA_032191745.1 Picea mariana
AGTCCCTTCTTCCTCCAAGGGAAGGATCTTGGACCCTCACAAGCTTGCTCTCCTTACAACAAGAAAAATGAAAATGGTGATGAAAGAACTCCTTGCAAATCCACTCAATGGAGAGGTGGATTGCTCAATGAAATGGTGCTAATGTGCTCTTGTCAAGGATAGAGTCCTTAAAACAATATAGGCAGCATAACATTACTTAGAATTCCTTGAGAAAATGAGGTGCATTCATGGCTTTTTATAGCATTGCATTGGGTTATTGTGTAACTTCTTTGTAGTGTGAAAAGAGGCCATTTAGGGCATTATTAGGTCTTTGACCAGCCCACCATTCAGATCCAGCCCGGATTTGGAGGTCAAATCAGCTTGGGAGCTGAACCATAAGTGGTTGAGAGGCCGACCACATTCATAAATGTGTCGTTTAGCAGGTGCACGACTTTTTGCACTAATAGCCGCGCATCGTGCGCGTATGCGCGCATTCTATGTTCCTGTTCCGCGCATGTGCACGCGCGTCCAACTTCTGTAAAGCGCTCTTCAATTTTTCACTATTTTGTATAGTTTTTGACCTTTTTGGAATGCTGTGAGATTAATTCAGGGCCATGAATGACTTCATTACTATTTGACGATGCTGAGTTCTTGTCGCCATGTGCGGACGAAATTTCAGTGATAACACACATGATTGATCATTAGTTCTAGGTTGGATACTAGGTATGGCTTTAGATCAGCAAGGAATGATTGAAGGGTGAAGGAAAGAAACTCAATTCCATCCAATATGGACCCTTCACTATTTTGGAGAAAAGCGACACTAATGCTTTTCATTTATATCTTCCACCTTATATGCACATTTATTTAGTTGTGAACGTAGAGAACTTGAAAATGTTTTAGCCTCCCATGATCATGGACTAGGATGAGGAAGTTTCATTACCTTCATTTGATGAGTTTGCACCTGATTACTTGGATGAGTTACAAGAAGATATCATCCTAGACAGAAGGATGAGGAATTCATGTAGGGGTAATGTTGATTATCTCCGAGTGGGCTTAAAGGGAACATACCAAGCAAGGAAAAGTGGATTGAGAAAGAGAAAGTGAGGGAACTCTTCTATCACTTACCAGTTGATTAATGAAAGCTTTTGGTGGTCCAAAAATCTCTCAGTGAGAAGGTGTGATCCAAAAAGGATCCAGAGAAGGCTAAGAACAACTCAAAACACGCAGAAGAAACTCAAGATGGTCAGAATGGCTTCAACAGACAGCAAAAGGGTAAACATTCAAAGTTCCTAAAACTCAGTGAAAATGGCATAATCGCGAAGAGCACGTCGCAATATTTCTAATGGCACAAATGACTCATCAAATGGAGTTACGGATCAAAAGTTATAACCGGCCAAAGTTCAGTCAAACTTGGTCAAAAGTCAAAAAGTCAAAGTACACGTGGCACCACTACAAGTGTGACACATGGCATGTTCATATAGATTATTTGGCATGGGATAACATGGAAAGGATGGTGGACACGTGGGAAAGTTAGGTGATCACACGTGTCAGTTTCATGGGAAAATAATATTGTGATAAGTGTATGTTTTGTGGAAACATTATATGGTACCACATAGCCCAGTCATGGGCTACCATGTGGCACCCATCCAATGGTTGGTGTGTAAAATTTATTTGACTCCATAGGAGTCAAACTCATGACCTCTCCTAGACCAAAGGCCCCACAACTCCGCGCTACCACTACACCACACTATGTTCCTTGTTTATCATATGGTTCAAATTACATTTAAGTTTAAAGTTTGAGCTAGGCGCCAAAGGAAAGGGGGTAGGCCTTCGACCCAGACCCTAATCACATGTTTTCGCCCATACGACCACTGGTTCCACCAACCTAGGTGCTTATCCAACTACCCACCATTTTAGTAGCAATTGACACTATATTTAGAACGTTCCACCATTTAACCACCCGCTAGACTTGGCAGAGCATGCCAAAAATATGCTAAAAGGGGGAGTCCATGGGATTCGACCCCAAAACCTCCCCAACAACCTACACCTTAAAATATCCTCCGTAACCAATGCACCAATGGAGTCACTTATTACATAACCGCCCGCGAATTGTATAAGAAGGGGTTTCGGGAAGATTTCGGAACACAGAGCACGAGAGGCAGACCAAGTGCATCCATACGATATGGATTTGTATGGATTTTTTCAAGTTTTCAAGAATTGGCACAGATTTTGAGATTTGTCAGTCATTTATTGCAGGAGTAGTGGCACGCAAACCAAGGAAAGGGTGCTTCTTGGGCCAACAAGTGTCTGACTCATATCGAGGCATGGAGATAGTCATTTTCAGGTAAAACGACGCCACAAACACAGTGGTGGTGTTAGTTTTATGATATGAGCAAATATTCTATAGCTTAATTCCAGAATGAGGCATACTTATGTATTTTTCCCAATTCCTTTGTGGATTTAATAAAAAGACCTACCCATTTGAGAGTAGGACCTAAAGGCATAGTTCACCAGGGACAGAATCCATTATCAAGTTCTTTGTGTTCATATTGCATTATTATGTCTCTTTCCTTTTGATCTTTTCCTTCTTTATGGTGTACTTTAGTTTATGTTCATTTAATATAGTTCTTTAATAAGTCACCTGATGAAAAGATCACAGATCAATACATGTCCAGGGTCCCTTATTCATCAGTTGTTGGTAGCTTGATGTATTCTATGGTGTGCATAAGACAAGATATTTCACATGTAGTGGTAGTTATGAGCATGTATATGAAAAATCTAGGTAAATAATATTGGGAGGAAGTAAAGTGGATTCTTAGGTATTTGAGAGGTATTAGTACTCATGCATCATGTTTTGGAGCTTCAAACATTATTCAATAGGGATATGTTGATTCATATATGGCAGGTGATAAATATAGCAGGACGAGCACCATAGGGTATTTTTTTAGTGTAGGTGGAACAATATTAAGTTGTATTTCAAAACGTCAAAAGGTTGTTTCACTTTAAACAATAGAGGCAAAGTATGTTGTTGCTACATATCCTAGTAAAGAGATAGTTTGGTTACATAGGTTTATGGATAAACTAGGAAAGAAGCAGGAGAATATAAGGTTGTACTGTGATATTGAGAGTTCCATCCATCTTGTAAAGAACTCAAACTTCCATTCAAATACTAAGCATATACAACTCATGTACCATTTCATATGATCTTCTTTGGAAGATGGACATTTGAAGATGGAAAAGATACGTACTAGCTAGAATCCCATGGACATGTTAACAAAGGGAGTAATTAGGGAGAAATTGAGTTCCTTCTCAGATTTAGTTGGTCTTCAAGCATGAAATTGAATATGAGAAATTTTCCAGGTCCAAGGTGGAGTATAGTCCATCAGGTACAAAAACAATGGAGTTTTTGTGATCAGTCTCAAAGTGGGATATTGTTGGTTGTGGAGCATGATTATCTCCTTTATTTATATGAAGGTATGCCTAGCCCCCTTCTTTCGGGGGTTCTGGGGTTGGCCTTGAATGAAGGGGGTCGAGGGGGGACCTACCCCCTAGCTGGGGTGCATGGAGGCCAACGGGATCCCTTCTAGGGGTTCGGGGGTGGAGCCCCCGAGTGAAATGATTTTTGGGAAAATTGCCTTGTAAAATATTATAATTTCATAGTCAATCTTGACTATTCATTATAATGTTGCAAATATGATGGTATAATTTATGGTAGGGTTTTTCACACTAGAAGGAAACCCTCTTTTATGAGGGAATTATATTACGACTATGTATGAGTGTGATTATTGTATTCTTAGAGAGGAGATTGTGACAGAAAGAAGATGAAGTTATAACAGGTGTGTTGTAGGTTGTATCCCTTCATTTTGATGAATACTAAATAGCAAGGACCTGGAAATTTCTCTGGTGGACGTAGCCCACACTGGGTGAACCACATATATATGTTTCTCTATTGTATTATTTATCTTCTATGTTTTATTTCCTCATTTTTCTTATTTTATTACTCCATGGTCTTGTTTTTCTAACATCATTGACATCACTAATGATTTCCCTCACACTTGTTAATGATATACATTAATCATTGATAATCAAGTGGTTTCTACCATGTTCGACATCAACACATGTCTTCGCATGGTTAGAATTGTACTAGATCGGGATCTGGATGAAGACTATAGAAACCGTTTTGGCACCGACCAATGTTATGTTCCCACCCAAGATGCAACGAAGAGAAATCTTATTGATGTAGACTGTCACATAGGTCCAATTTATATTGGTATGTGGCTATGTTGTTTTCTTATTGTAGCTCCATTTTGTAAAATCTCATGGCTACAACCTGATCGATTCATGGAGGTATGGATCCACATTGTATGTTTGGTGGCCATATCCATAGTTAGTGATTTCATGGATCCATAGTGTATTGGTCGGTGGCCATGATTTAAGTCCATTTTGTACCGAGAATGGGTATTCCTACCTTGGTATGATTCATATATATGTTGTTTAATTTTTTTTTGTATATTCCACCCAACTCTCATATTCTAGAACCCCTTGGCGCACATCATTTTGTAAAGTGCTTTGGCCATCAATTTTTCTTCTAACCTCACACTTTAGGGGGCATCTGCTACACATAAAATTTAGACACTACTAAGTGGTGAAATTATGTATTTTATTATTCTAAGTATCAAATTTAAGTATCACTTATGTAGGTGTTGTTTTGCCACATTCCTAAGTGTCGCACTTATATTCTATTAAGTGTTGTAATTGAATATCTCAACCATGGAAGTGTTGATCATGTTCCCTAAAAACATTGGGGGATAAACCCCATCACAGGGAGGCATAAATACACTCTATCACCATCTGGAAGTGTCTATCATGTTCCCTATACAAATTGGTGAAGAAAACTCATCATTTGAAGGTCGAAAAACCGCTTTTTACCTTGCGTTTTTAACCATTTTTTATGACTGACGCCCCCCCTGCCGATAAATAGGGAGTCTTAGTCCATTAATAACAGTCCATGCTCAGTTATAGGGGAATGTTACTAATGTTGTGTGAACATTACTAATGTTGTGTGATCAATGTTGGAGGAGAATTATTTTTGTTGGGGAAGTTACACCTAACCCACTTTTTTCTATAGGAAAATCTCGAGATGCTCTTGAGTAGTTATGGTTGAGGGATGACTCATGAGTTCAATTCATCCATATTAATTCGATTTTTGGTACTAAATACTAAACTAAGAAGTAAACATCTCAATCATTCCCTTGAATTTTTATGGTGGTTAATCCTCTCAAGTTCTATATAAACAAAGTCATTCATGTGTAAAGAGAGAGTTTTGAAGAATATAAAACCTTTGTTCTTATGATATTCAGAGATAGTTCAAAAGAATTCTCATTATCATTAGGTGGTGCATAAGGGTATGCGAAGGAGAATCTTGGAGGAAATATTGCATCACATCAGCATGATTGTAATTACTGTCCATTGTTTCTCATGAATATAAGATTGGTCTATTCCCATACTTTTGTCTCATTTAGTTTACATATGAATGTTATGCTTGTTTCAATTAATTAGATTTTCTTTCATCTAACTGTGTGCAAGTAGTAGAAGAGGAAGAATGTTATATATAAGTGTAGGAATATTGTGATCGAGGTAGGAATGGATCCAATGCTCGAGTAATAAGGAGTAATGAGGACAAGCCTCGAAAAAGGTGCACTTTTGTTTCCTTTTTCCTCTTCTCATTTTCATGTGTGAATAGGCTAGAGAAAGGGATGTTAGTGTCCACTTTATCTATTCTGTTCTAGCTAATAAAAACCCAACTAAGGGGAGATTATCTTGTTTGTAGTGTAATATTTCTCACAGCATCTATGGACCCACCCCTCATCCACTCATGGCTCCCACTCACCAAGAAGAAACCAATTAGAAATTGAGTACTGACCTTACTACCCTTTAGGCCCAAGTAAATAGGGACATTCTGACCATTCATGAAAAAATAAACCACATCCAAGAACAACATAGTAGCCAAATTACTGAAGTCCATTCCTCTCTCAATGAATTCATGAACAAATTCCAGGGTCCTTCCTCCTCTGAATCACCTCTCTATACTGAAGGTGTTTACTCCAACCAACTTCTACACTCTCATTCCAACTCCTTACTATTGGTTGTGGAGCCTGATTATCTTCCTGATTCATGGGTATTTTTTTTTCAATTGTGTTTATACCCCATGAAGACTATACACCCTAGAATATTGTACATTCCTTCATGCAGGGGGGGATTCCCCCCCCCCCCNCCCATGGGGTCCCGGGGAAAGTGGGCCCTCAAAAAAAAAATTTCCTTGTAAATGTATATTGTAATTTCATAGTAAATATGGACCATTCATTATAAGGTTACATATCTAACGGTAGAATGTTAGTGTTTTTTTCCTTAGAAGGAAACCCTCTTTTATGAGGGAATTGTATTGTGGCTATGTATCATTGTGAATATTGTATTATGAGAGAGGATACTATGAGAGAAAGAAGAGGAAGTTACATCGGGTGTGTTGTAGGTTGTATCCCTTCATTTGTTGGGTAATAAAAAGGAAGGACCTGGAAATTTGTCTCGTGGATGTATCCCACATTGGGTGAACCACGTATATTTGTGTCTCTATTGTATTGTGTATCTTCTATGTTTTATTTCCTCATTTGTATTATTTTATTGCTCCACAATCCTATTTTTTGAACAATTGGTATCATAGTGAAAGGTAAATCACAGGAAAAGAGGGTTCCTGGTTCGAGTGGCAGCAATGGCAGAAGATGAAAATTTTAGGGTCGAGAAATTTAATGGAAAAAACTACTAGTTATGGAAGATTATTTATATCAGAAGGATCTATTCCTACCATTGGGTGGAATAGCAAAGAAGTCGTCGACCATGAATGACGAAGAATTGAAGATTCTTGATAGAAAGGAACTAGGAACAATACAGATGAGTGCGGCAGCTTCGATGGATTTCACTATTTCAAAAGAAAAGACAATGAAAGAGCTGATGGACGAATTGGATAAACTATATGAAAAACCCTCGACATCCAATAAGGTATTTATAATGGAGAGATTATTTAATATGAAGATGTAAAAAAGGTGGGTTTGTTGTATATTGTTTAAATGAATTTAATACGGATAGTAATCAGATAAGTTATATAAAAGTGGACTTTGATGATGAGGTCATGGATCTTCTAATATTGTGCTCATTGCCAGAAATATGGAACGACTTGGTGATGGTTGTAAGTAACTATGTCTCTGGTTCAATCACTTTAAAGTTTAATGATGTTGTTGGTGTTATCCTTAGTGAGGAAATACGACGAAAAAGCATAGGTGAGACATCAAGTAATGCGTTAAACATGGAGAACACGGGAAGACAAAAGGATAAAGGGAAGGGATCAGGGAACCACAAGAATTCTAGGAAGGGTAGATCCAAATACAGATTAGGAAAGATAGAGTGTTGGAATTGTTGGAAGAAAGGACATCTGAAGAAACACTGCAGATATCCAAAGAAACAAAGAGATGGACAATGGGAGAAAAATCATGAAGCAAATGTAACATGTGATGTGTTACAAGATGCTTTGATTCTTTCTGTAGATAATATTTTTGAGTCTTGGGTAGTAGATTCAAGGGCTTCATTTCTTGCCACAACCCATAGGGAACATTTTCGATATTATGTTCAAGGTGATTTTAGACAGGTTCATTTGGGTGATGATGCACCATGCAAAATTGTTGGAATGAAAAAGGTAAAAAAAAATAAAAAAATGAATGGAAACCAATGGTTGTTGAAAGATGTAAGACATGTTCCATAACTAAGGAAAAATATAATTCCATCAGGGAAGTTGTAAAGTGAAGGGTGTATATCCATATTAACAGATAAGGTGTGGAAGGTCACCAAAGGATCACCGATGATAGTAAAAGGGGAGAAGGTTGGTACACTGTATTTATGTACTAGTAATACTGAGTCTTATATCTCTTTAGCTTCTATAGGAGTGGATACAACACTGTGGCATCGTAGTCTTGGAAACATGAGTGAGAAGGGGATGCATATAATTCACAAATGAAATATGTTGCTATATCTTAAACAAATTGATTTGGATTTCTGTGAGCATTGTGTTTATGGAAAACAAAAGAGAGTCAGATTTATCAGAGTCAAAAAAAAAAATAAGAGTGATAGGTTAGAGCTTGCGCATATAGATGTATGGGGACTAGATCAGGTATCATCTCTCGGTGGGTCTCATTATTATGTTACTTTTGTTAATGATGCAACTAGAAAAACTTGGGTTTATTGCATTTGAAAAAAAATGATGTTTTTGATACTTTTAAGAAATGGAAAGATTTGGTTGAGAATGAGACAGGAAAAATGTTGATGTGTCTCATATCAGACAATGGAGGTGAATATTGCAACAAGGAGTTTGATTACTACTATTTATACCATGTGATTCGTAGAGAGATGGCATTTTGAGGAACACCACAAGAAAACAGTGTGTCAGAAAAGATGAAATGAACAATCATGGAGCGTGCAAGGAGTATGTGATTGCATGCTAGTTTTCCCTTATAGTTCAGAGAAGATGTTGTAGATATTGTTGTTTACTTAATAAAAAAATGACCTTCAAGCTCTTTGGATGGTGGAATTCCATAGGAGGCATGGACAGGTAAAGAGGTAAACTATTCTTTTTTGAATGCTTTTGGTTGTGAAGCATTTGTCCATATTGATAAAGAAAATAGAACAAAGCTTGAGGAAAAATCCAAGAAGTGTACTTTTATTGGATATGGTGTTAATGATTTTGGTTATCGCTTATGGGATTATGAAAATCACAAAATCATTAGGAGTAGAGATGTCATATTCAATGACAAGGTCATGTAAAAATATCAGTTGCAGGGAAAGAAACAAGAAAAAGAAAAACCAGAATATACATTGCTTGATGAGATGACTGAAAATGAAATTCCAAAGGTACCAGAAAATCAAGATGTAAAACAAGAGGAGAAACAAGTGCCTCAAAACTCCTGCCATTGTTCTTAGAATATATACCAAGTTAAGTAGACCCCCTAAACGATACTCTCCTTCATTGTATTATTTATTGTTGATTGATTATAGTGAGCCATAATGTTATGAAGAGACAATGTAGGTAGACACTAAAAAGAAGTAGGATAAAGGCATGAAAGAGGAAATGGATTCCATGGTAAATAACCAGAATTGAGATTTGGTTTAGTTTGCTGCAAGGAAAAGAGCATTGCAGAATAAATGGGTTTACAAGTTGAAGGAAGAAGATGGAGGCAAAAAGTGGTACAAGGATAGACTTGTTCTAAAGGGGTTTACACAAAAGAAACATATAGATTTTGATGAAATATTTTCTCTCATTCTTAAAATGACTTCCATTAGGACTATTTTAAGTCTTGTGGTAGTATAAGATTTTCATCTTGAACAGTTAGATGTAAAAACAACTTTTCTCCATGGTGATTTGGAGGAAGAGATTTATATGCAACAACCACAGAGGTATGAGGTCAAAGGGAAGGAGAATTTGGTATGCAGGTTGAAGGATAGATTGTATGGCCTAAATCAAGCTCCAAGGCAATGGTATTTGAAGTTTGACAGGTTTATGACAAACAAGGTTATAGTAGATGTCATTCTGATCACTGCGTTATTTTAAAAGTCTAGACAACGAAAGCTATATTATCTTTCTATTGTATGTAGACGACATGCTTGTTGTAGGGTCTAATATGTAGAATATAAATGTGCTCAAGAAGAAATTAGCTAATTCATTTGCGATGAAGGATTTGGGTGCTGCGAAAAAAATCCTTGGTATGAGAATAACAAAAGACAAGAAAAATCACAAATTGAAATTGTCTCAGGGTGAGTACATAGAGAAGGTGTTGGAGAGGTTTAGAATGTATAATGAAAAACCAGTTAGTACAAATTTGGCCAGCCATTTCAAATTAACTAAGGAAATGTTTCCCAAGAAACAGGAGGATATAGAATACATGTCCAGGGTCCCTTATTCATCAATAATTTAGAGCTTGATGTATGTGATTGTTTGCACAAGACTAGATATTGCACATGCAGTGGGAGTTGTGAGAGGGTATATGAACAATCCAGGTAAAGAACATTAAGAGGCAGTAAAATGGATTCTTAGGTATTTGAGAGGTACTTCTACTCATACATTATGTTTTGGAGGTCCATAAACTGTTCTATAGGGATATGTAGATTTAAATAAAGATAGTTGGAGGAGGAACAAAGGGTATGCTTTTACTATAGGTGGAACAAAAGTATTCAAAACTACAAATGGTTGTTTCACTTTGAACAAAAAAAGTAGAGTATGTTGCTTCTATAGAGGCTAGTGAAGAAATGATTTGGTTACAGAGGTTTATGGAGGAATTAAGAAAGAAGCAGGAGAGTATTAGATTGTAATGTGATAGTGAGAGTGCCATTCATCTTGAAAAGAACTCAACATTCCATTTGAAGACTAAGAATATACAACTTAGGTATCATTTCATATGATCTATGTTGGAAGATGGACATTTTATGTTGGAAAAGATACATAATTGCCAAAATCCCGCAGGCATGTTAACAAAGGGAGTAACTGGGGAAAAAATGAGTTCATGCTCAGTTTCAATTGGTCTTCAAGCATGAAGGTGAAGATGAGAAATTTTCCACGTCCAAGAAGGATCATAGTCCAACAAATACAACAATGATAGAGTTGTTGAGATCAGTCTCCATGTGGGAGATTATAGGTTGTGGATCCTAACTATCTTTCTGACTCATAGGTCTTTGTTTTCGACTGTGTTTGTACCCCATGAAGAATGTACACCCCAGAATATTGTACACTCCTCCACACGGGGGGGTTGCAGGGGGGGATTTCCCCCCTGTGGGGTTCGGGGGGATCATCCCCCCAGTTGGGGGTCCGGGGGAAGGCAGGCCTCCAAAGGAAAAATTGCCTTGTAAATGTATATTGTAATTTCATAATAAATCTAGACAATTCATTATAATGTCACAGATCTGACGGTATAAGTTATGTTAGGGTTTTTTTTCTTATAAGGAAACACTCTTTTATGAGGAAATAATATTGTGACTATGTATCATTGCGAATATTGTATTCTAAGAGAGGACATTGTGAGAGAAAGAAGATGAAGTTACAGCAGGTGTGTTGTAGGTTGTATCCCTTCATTTGCTGGATAATAAAAAGGAAGGACCAAGCAATTTTTCTCGTGGATGTAGCCCACACTAGGTGAACCATGCATATCTGTGTCTCTATTGTATTGTGTATCTTATGTCTTTTATTTCCATATTTTTCTTATTTTATTGCTCCACGATCTTGTTTTTATAACAACTAGTATCAGAGCAAAAGGTAAGTAACAGGAAAAGAGGGTTCTTGGTTCGAGTGGGAGCAATGGAAGAAGATGGAAAGTTTAGGGTTGCGAAATTTAATGGCCAAAACTACATTTATGGAAGATGAAGATGGAAGATTATTTATATCAGAAGGATCTATTCCTACCATTGGGTGGAGTAGCAAAGAAGTCGATGACCATGAAGGACAAAGAATGGGAGGTTCTTGACAGAAAGAAACAGGGAAATATATGGTTGACCTTGGTAGCGTCGAGGGATTTCACTATTTAGAAATAAAACAAACTGAAGGAGTTGATGGACACATTGAATAAAATATATGAAAAACCCTCGATGTCTAAAAAGATATTTCTAATGAAGAGATTATTTAAAACAAAGCTGTCAGAAGGTGGGTCTATTACAGATCATTTAAATGAATTTAATATGGTTACTAATTAGATAAGTTCTGTAAAAGTGGACTTTGATGATGAGGTTAGGGTTCTTCTAATCTTGTGCTCATTGCCAAAAAACTAGAATGGCTTGGTGATGGATGTAAGAAAATTTGTCTCTAGTTCAAACACTTTAAAATTTTATGATGTTGTTGGTGTTATCCTTAGTGAGGAAATGTGACAGAAAAGAATAGGTGAGATATCAGGTAATGCGTTAAACATGGAGAACAGGGGAAGAAAAAAGGATAGAGGAAAGGGCTCAAGGAACCTCGAGAATTATAGGAAGGATAGATCCAAATCCAGACTGGGAAAGATGGACTGATAGAATTGTGGGAAGAAAAGACATTTGAATAAAGACTGCAGAGCTCCAAAGAAACAAAGAGATGGACAGCAAGAGAAAAATCAGGAAGCAAATGTAACAGGTGATGTGTTACAAGATGCTTTGATTCTTTCTGTAGATAATATTTAGGAGTCTTAGGTAGTATATTTAAGGTCTTCATTTCATGTCACACCCCATATGAAGGATTTTATAGATTATGTTCAAGGTTATTTTGGACAGGTTCATTTGGGTGATGATGCACCATGTAAATGTGTTGGAATCGGAAAGGTAAAAATAAAGCAAAGGAATGGAAACTGATGGTTTTTGAAAGATGTAAGACATGTTCCATATCTAAGGAAAAATCTAATTTCAATAGGGAAATTGGAAAGTGAAGGTTGTATATCCATATTTATAGATAAGATGCGGAAGGTCACCAAATGATCATTGGTGATACCAAAAGGAGAGAAGGTACGTACATTGTATTTATGTACTGGTAATACTGACTCTTTTACCTCTCTATACTCTACAAGAGTGGATAAAAGATTGTGGCATTAATATAGGCTTGGACACCTGAGTGAGAAGGGGATACAGATACTTCACAACAGAAATATGTTGCCAGATCTTCAACAAATTGTTTGGATTTCTATGAGCATTGTGTTTATGGAAAACAAAAGAGAGTCAGATTTCTCAGAGTCAGAAAAGAAAAGAAGAATGAAAGTTTAGAGCTTGTGCATATATATGTATGGGTAATAACTCAGGTATCATCTCTTGGTGGCTCTCATTATTATGTTACTTTTGTTTATGATGCAACTAGAAAATCTTGGGTTTATTGGATTCGAAAAAAAACTGATGTTTTTGATACTTTTAAGAAATGGAAAGCTTTGGTTGAGAATGAGACAGGAAAAAGGTTGAAGTGTCTCAGATCAGACAATGGAGGTGAATATTACAGCATGGCATTTGCTGAAATTTACTATTCATACCATGTGATTCATAGATAGAAGACAGTTTGAGGAACACCGTGAGAAAATGGTGTGTCAGAAAGGATGAATAGGACAATCATGGAGCATGCAAGGAGTATGAGATTACATGCTAGTTTTCCCTTACAGTTCTGGGTAGATGATGTAAATATTTTTTTTTAATTAATAAACAAAGGACCTTCAAGCCCTTTTGATGGTGGAATTCCAGAGGAGGCATGAACAGGTAAAAAGGTAAACAATTCTTTTTTGAAGACTTTTGATTGTGAAGCATTTGTCCATATTGATAAAGAAAATAGAACAAATCTTGATGAAAAATCCAAGAAGTGTACCTTTTTTGGATACAATGTTAATGATTTTGGTTATCGCTTATGGGATTATGAAAATAAAAAAATCATTAGGATTAGAGATGTCATATTCAATGAGAAGGTCATGTACAAAGATCGGTTGTAGGGAAAGAAACAGAAAAAAGAAAAACCAGAATACACAATGCTTGATGAGATCACTAAAAAATAAATTCCAAAGGTACTGGAAAATAAAAATGTATAACAATAAGAGAAACAATTACCTCAAACTCCTGCAAGTGTTGTTAGAATATCTACCAGGTTAAGAAGACCCCCTGAGTGATACTCTCCTTCATTTTATTATTTATTGTTGATTGATTCTGGTGAATCAGAATCTTATGAATAGGTAATGCAGGTAGTCACTAAAAAGAAGTAGCAGAAAGGCATGAACGAGGAAATGAATTCCTTTGTAAATAACCATACCTAAGTTTTGGTTCAATTTGTTGCAAGAAAAAGTGCATTTTAGAATAAATCGGATTACAAATTGAAGGAAGAAGATGGATGAAAAAAGAGGTACAAGGCTAGACTTGTTGTAAATGGGTTTGCACACAAGAAAGGTATAGATTTTGATGAAATATTTTGATAAATGGCGTTCTTTCTACAAGTGCAACCAAACTTTGTCACCAACTTGAAACTTATGCGGCACTCGATGTTGATCATGGCGCTGTTTGTACTTGTCATTGGACTTCTGTAGGATATCCCGAACCTGTTGGCGAATGTGCTGGATTCTCTCTATGAATCGGGTGGCTTTGTCAGCTTCAGTTGGAGCAGGAGATGAGTCAGTCGAGGTGACCGCAAGAGGAAGTGCAACATCTATGGGACCCAATGGTTGGAATCCAAACCCCACTTGAAAGGGGCTGTGGCCGGTTGAGCTATGCAAGGCTCGGTT
>JASDQU010735451.1:178110-194549 GCA_032191745.1 Picea mariana
CTGATTGTTTAGCTTCATAAAGAAAGTGACTCAACCCTTCAGCCACCATCAGGAAGAGTAGGGGCAATAAGTGGAAGCCATGTCATATCCCCCTCTCTGGGCGAAAGAATGGAGTCACAAAACCATTAATAAGAACAACAAATGAGACCGTTGTTAAAAAACTCATTGTCCATCTGATGAAATCAATACCAAAACCTAGGTGTGTCATCAACATTCTAAAGTATAACCGGTTTATTTTGTCATAGGCCTTTGATAGATCGATCTTGACCACTTCTCCTTTGAGTTTCTGAGTTTTCATGCTGTGTATACCTTCCTGGGCCACCCCAATTGCTTCATGTATCTGTCTCCCTTATAGAAAATCAAATTACTCACTAGATATCGTCCTAGATAGGACTTCTTTATCTCTTCTGGCTATTACTTTCAAAATGATATTATAAAGGCAATTACGTAAAGAGATCAGACTAAATTCATTAAAGGATGTGGGGTGATAAGATTTGGGGATCATGGGGATAAAAGTCGCATTTATAAGGTCATATATGTGCCCAGACTCCTTGGTTTCCTCTACCACCATAAGGAGACACCCCCCCCCAACAAATCATAGAAACAAAGGTAAAATTCAATAGGCCATCCATCGGGGCCTGAGATTTTATCTTTTTGGAAAGAATGGAGAGTTTCATGTAGCTCTTCAAAGGAGACTTCTACTATAAACATTAGATTGTCCTCTTCAAAAAATCTGGGGAAAAGTTGGGAAATTTGAACTATCTCCGCAATAGAAGTACCTTCCCGAGGTCTGAATAAAGCCTAAAAATGATCAAATCCCATGGAGTAAAATCCCTCAAAAGTGTGTACTGGGTACCCATCCTCTTTATTAAGTTCCCAAATCGAATTGGCCATTTTCCTTCCTTGAGGAAAAGATTGAAAAACTTTGTGTTCTCATCCCCACATTTTAACCAAACTACTCAACTCTTTAACCTCCGGGCTACCTCTTTTTCTTCCAGTAATGTCCTTCTCCTCTTCTCTAATATGATCAAATGCTCTTTTGTTTCCCAGGATATGAAGCCTCTGCCATCCCCTGATTGCATAACCTGTAATTTTCTTTCACAGTATTTCAGTTCCAACTCTTCTCTGACGTTTTTATCATGTGCCCAAGTGAGTGTTGCTTGTTTTATTTTCTTCAGATTTTCCACAAAGTGCACAACTACATGTCTCTTCTCATCTGGGTTAAAAGGGGTCCAAATATCCTGAACCAATTCTTTGTAAGATTGGTCTTTGAGCCATTCCTCATTGAACTTAAAGGGGATTGAGGGTTTCCTCTCTCTCCCTCAATTCCAAAACAATGGGGTTATGATTTGATTCACCCCCACACGCCACCCATTATCTAATTAAATCCAATGAATCCACTAAGTGTTCGACAACTAGGAACCTGTCCAATCTCTTTGCAACTCTTGCATCCCCAGTGCACCTATTCCTCCAAGTCAGGTTGAGTTTTTTTGGTTCAATATCCAGTAGTCCCCTTTGTTCAAAAGCATGAATGAAAAAAAATGATAGGGTATTCGGGATATTCCTTCGGCCCCAAAATTGGGCCACACCAAGAGAGAAATTTTAATCCCCACCCAGAATTACTCTTTGTCCTTCCATAAACATCTTATTTAATAAGGACTCCCAATAACGAACCCTGTCCAAATAGGGTCCATAAATATTGATAACCATCACAATCCTTCCCAACTCCTCATCATATAACTCCAGTCCAATACCAGACTCAATACTCCAAACATCATCACACCTGCAGACTTTGGACTTCCACCTAGAGGCCAAACCACCCGATCACCCTCTGGAATCTACAACTACAAAAACCCACCCATGTAGTAAAGATTCCAATGCATATTTTACATCCTCATTAATACCTAAAGTTTCTTGTAATAATATGATATCTGGAAAAATTCTATCCACCATTCTCCTTAGTGACGCTTTTTTGGATGGGTTTGCCAATCCTCTGTAGTTAAAGGATACAATTTTCATGAGTTCACACTTCCTTGGGCTTTCAATGCTCTAAGTGCCCACTCAATTGAGGATTGTTTTCTGGATTCCATTTCCATCCTGGCCTAATCCTACGCCAAATATATATATATATATATATATATATATATATATATATATATATATATATATATATATATGTATGTATGTATGTATGTATGTATGTATGTATGTATGTATGTATGTATGTATATGAGACTTTCTCCCCAATCCTCTGGAGAGCGTTTCCCCTCGTAACGTACTTCCAAACCCTAAGACGCTAGAAGGAGAGTCCCCAGTGATGATGGATTTGTTTCAAAAGAGGTATCAGATACTCCACCCCTCCAAAGTATTAGTATTTGAAGGTGTAGGATTGATGATGGGTGAGGAGAAGGTTTTCTCAGGCACCGGGATTATGCAAGGTGCTATACAGGTCTTTTGGGAAGGACCTACCCTGGGAGCGGAGGAGCCAACATTATTCAAAACTTCCAAGGTCTCATCATTAAGTAAAGGAGAAAGAAAATCTCGAGGATAACAAGAAAAAAACGTACTCAATAAGTCTAAGATTTGATGGAGGCTCTAAGACTTGTTGGTCCAAGGATGGATCTACTACATTTGTGTAGATGTCTCTCTGGTGGAAGCTAGAGTCACATTCTTCTCTTTCCCAATCACTGCTTCCACTGATGCCTCTTCCATTGTTGTCCTTATAGGAATCTTTGGAGAGGTTCCCTAATTTCCCTTCTTTGTATGTACTTTTCCTTTTTCCATGTGTGACCCCTTATCCTTCTTTCCTCTAAAAGGAAATGGACTATGTGCTACCAGGTGTCCATATGCATGGAAGCGTTGGCATCGAAACAAGACACCCTTGTAATCCAACATCTGAATAAAACACCTCGTCGACGTCTCAATATCAATATCGGGAGCCAACCCCTTCTGAATGTCCATCTTGAGACAGGACATGGAACTTTCCCTAAGTTTAATTATTGAATTTACTATCAAAGAAGAGATGAGTGGAATACCTTTGAATATCACTTCCTTATGTCTTTGTTGTCCCTGCTTCACTCTGGTGCTCTTGTGCTATTGATCTTGCAATGGAACACAAACCAACCAAAGTGAAAGCAACAATAGTATGTTCAATGAAAACCTATACATGTGTTCAAGGAGTCATGTAATAAAATGAGAATGATTTTATGGGAAAGAAACATTCCATTGTATTATAGTAAGTAAAAGTGGAAGATACAACCATGTCGCCTTGATGTTGCAAGGTTCCCTTTTAGTGGCCCTTTTCTCTAACACACACACTTGCTTCAAACTTGCACAAAGATGACCCACAATAGCTCTATGAAACAATGGAGATCTCAAGCATCAATTGAAATAGAGTTCCTCACACAATATTCAACCTATTCCTTCATAAATTCCTTACTTTATCTTGCTTTCTTTTTTCTTAATCTTTTCCATGAGAAACCCATCATTATATAGGAGAAGGAGATATGGTTAAAGAGATTAGGATGATCCCACCAAATCAAAGAATCCAGTAGGATCCCAACCATACGGATGCCACCTCATATTCTAGAAGATTCCCTTCTAGAACCTTCATGAACTTCGTCCCTTTTCTTAGTCTTAAAACGCCACTGCACCTTTTCTATAGAGAAGCCTGTGGAAATTTTGCAAGCCAGGTTAGAGACAGCCTGCAGAAATCACGCATTTCCGCACTGTGTATTACTCTTAGCCTGCGACATCCTTCTAAAAATAGGTTTTGTAGAGGGAGAAACCAGTTACTTTTCTCATGCAAAAGATCCTTTTGAGAGCCTGAACACGTGCTTGTAGAACATCACCAGGGTGACCAAAATAATGTGTAACAGAATGCCCCCCAAAGTATGAGGCTGGAACTCGTGACAACTGAATACTTTGTAAAATGCGTGTGTGTGTTGGGAACAAGGAGTGCACCAATCGGGAACCTACAAACAACCAAGCATCTGCGCAAGATTATACCATTTCTGAGGTAGGAATTCCCATGATAAAACTACAAGTGATTCAAATCATGAATGTCAATCATGGCCACTAATCATACTTTATGGATCCATGTCATCAAGATTCTGCATAGCCACCAAGAATACACTGTGGATCTATTCTCTAGAAAACTCAAAACCGAACATAGCCACGAGACATACAAAGTGGATCTATGTGTCAATACAAACCATAAATACTCCCTCGCGACTTGGACCAAAATGGTGAGATCCAGGGTCTTCAATCCCATCATCCATAAGTACAAATCTAGCCATGCAATTCCAGGTGTTGAGTAGAACATGGTCGAAACCACTTGATTACCGATCATTGATGAAAACCGTTAACAAGTGCGAGGGAAATCACCATTGATGTCAATGACTCCCAAGGTACCTCAGTACAATCCAACGAATGCGAATAAATGATTTTAAGTCGAACACTTGATAGAATCTCTCAATCAGGGGTTAATGATGTGAACCCACTGTCGAAAGAGAAGAAACCTTCCATTGAGGCATGTAGGCTCTAAGGTACTAAATGATTTCTAAGTCTTGTTCCCAGATGATGATTTGAAGTCGATAGGAAAATACTCATCACAGGAGGGCCTTGATGTATCCCCCATCAATGACGCAACATAAGTAATAGATTTAGGGTAGATCAAAGTATGAAAATAATTTTCAGTTGACACAGGGAAGGCCGGCATGGTAGGAATTGATAACTGCAGATGGCTGAATTGATAGAGGGCTTGTGCAAGGTTGGACTTCTCTTGAAAATATGAATGACACGACAATGGTATTGGCAGCATTGACTCAAAGACGACCCAAAATATGAACTTGTAGAAAGTCAAACAAGAGACAAATGGATTTCCCAACCCGGGTTCAATGAAGAAGGGGGTGTCATATTCAAGAGCGACTATTACTGCCACTAACACAAATACAGAGACACATTTCCTTCCTAAATTTACCCTCACCATTTCTGGCGAGTACCTCTTTATTTTTACGAAAGCTTGAGGAAGATAACATATGCTTGTTGATGTAAGATCATCCTTCTGATGAGTCCCTCAGAGTATTTTTAAAGAACCCTAAGAAGGAGTGGTTCAGTCCCATATGGGTCTTTCGATGCTTGTTTAACGAGTCCAAAGAGATAAATCTCAAGGGTTTTTCATATTTAGAGAGTCTGAAAAACACTTAAAGAGAACTCTCTCAATTCATTATTCATAAATTAGTTTAATGAGACCGAAAAAGTGATAAACTATCGCCCATCAAATGTTTTCTTCAAATACTTTTACAAGTGTGAAAAGAACAAGGTCGCTCGACAATCTTTTTCGTTTTTATGGAGCATGAAAAGAGCTTAAAGGATACTCCATGAATTTCACTTTTCATGTTACCATGAAGAGTACGAAAAGATGACAAAAGTATACTCGGTTGCGTTCTCATTGATTTACGAGCACGAGAACGAACAAAGACCGACCTCGAGGTTTTTCCTGAAAAACCTAAAAAGTATTTGTACATGTAAAAAACGTAAAAACAAATTAAGAAAAGTATATGTATTTCATCATTCATGCTCTAAGATCATTTATCTGTGAAAAAATACAACACCCACAATACCATTAGAACATTAGGTTTTAGGTAAAAATGAATAAAATAATAGAAAAATTCAATACAAAAAGTAAAAAGTGAATAAATATAGGTGAAAACCCTTTTTTACCATTTCATTGTCATTTTACCCAAAACTTATCCAAAAAACCCTTTTTTCCTCAAACTTCCTCTATCGATTGTGGGAGATACGGGCGACCATTCGACGAACTAATTTTGCTAAAGAGGGAATCTTCTCGTCCTTTGTCTTTTCCATGGATTAATTTTATTTTTCACTGGTTAAAAAATAGTGTTCGAGTTGGTTTTTAGGTCGGTAGGTGCGCAGAGGGGTAGGCGCAAGTGGCATATATCGGGCCCTGTAGAAACCATAGGTTTCCACAGGTGGCCTTTGGTTCACCTGTGGAAGTTTCGCACTGCACATAAGACTTCACCTACGACGATCAAAATTTCTTCAAATGCGTTTAACCAATAAAAAGTTCTAAGGAAGTGAAAAAAAGTTGTTGACTTCTCCCTTTGTCTCTTATGCAGGTTTTCAACTGTCAAAATGTTGGAGTGAAGCGAGAGGGAAAATGAGGATGATGATCTCATCCCTGACAATGACCCAGGCACAGTTAATGCTCTCCAACAATGCAGGCTATTGAAGTTCTTCAAGATCTAGGGCATGAGGGCCCAACCTAGGTTGCTTGAGTACTTGGTCCACATATAGGATGTGGACCAGTAGGTGTTCCATGTGGGAGTCCACATGCTCTCCCTAGATATCAAAGATATCTATTTTTTTATGGGGTTATCATGCCGTGGATCCCATGTGAATTTGACAGGCGACAGAGGGGGCAGTTTACTGATGAGTGAGTATGTCCATCAGTATTGTGATCCCGATGCTGAGAGATGCAAGGGAAAAGTTTCCATTAGGGGTGTCCGAGATTTACCCCTACAGACTATCCTGTTCACCATATCACATATGGTGGGGAGTTCATCTCCTCACATGGAGCTCCAGAGTTACTTCAAGTATGTAGTGGAGTGCATCTAGCCCCAACTATATAACTGGAGTGACGGGGTTGTTCACAGTATGAAGAAACAATTGAAAAAATGCAAGAGAGGTGACCTGAAGAAATTCGAGTACAGATCTATTTTAGTGTCATTCTTCCTTGAGAGGGTTCCTCATTTGCGCTTATAGGTAGAGTGGGGCTTGTCGGACCCACAAGATTCAAGGATGAAAAGATGGTGCAACCTCATGGATCGGCATGTGGCGGGCCCTATTGTCAAATACAATGATGTATTCTTTGATTGGTTGAGACCTTAGCTACTGATGGTAGACGATTATGCCTATGTCGGTTTGGATTTTAGAGGTGACCCAGACTTGGTTCTACCCAAGGGTTCTCAATGGGGGAACTTAGGCAAGAATCACATTTTTTGTTTTTATAATGTTTTTTGTAAATTTTGAAATATGAAATGTTTTTTATGTTTTTAATCCGAGAACTGATCAAAAACTCTTTGACAATGCAGATGTAGGACCGCATCGACCTCCAAGTACATCTCCCATTCAGAGACCAGGGGAAGCAGTCTAGGTAGAAGGATGCGATGCTAGCGACTACGAGGCGATCAAGCAGAACCTGGAGGGTTTGACAACATATGTCCCAGATATCTCTATCGATGAGATCCCGAGATGATATAATCACCATATTGTAGGCGTATCTGGTTATATTAGTCGACTTCTCCATACGGTGGCATGGGAAGTTGTGTTTTAACGTGAGAAACATCCTTGATGTTATTTTGTATATCAAGCCACATGCTTCAAATTTTGATATATTGGTCTTCGGACAAAAAAAAAATTGTAAAAAACTTTTATCATTATATATACATGAGGCTTATACCGTCTTACTTTCTTTCTGTACATCATGTTATTGCATTTATAAATGTCTCAAATGTCTATATAACACATAATTAGCTAATGCATCTGTTAATGTAATTAGACATCTAGGAATGTGTTGATATTAAATATAATCAAAATGACGTTCCAAAGGGCGAATTCATAAATATAACCTCAACGAAGTAGGACTTCGGACAGCATAGACATTACTTAACTGTAGTGATACTAGCTACGAATTGAGTCGTATGATAAGGTGATAGATTCCAAGTGAAATAGAATTTGTCAACAATTTGATGACTACACTATATTCCGCGATATTGTTAGTTGCACGACCGAGGAAGACACCATGTAGACTGATTAATTCATTCGTAGGTGTGTAGATTTCCTAAGCAACAGATGCTAATTTCTGAGTACTACGACTAGTGCCATTGACAAAGACAATGTAAGGTAGAGAAGACACTGACATCTGGAAACCAAGCACAACGCAAGGTAAGTAGTTGAGGGTCAAAACCAAATAACGAAAAATCACACAGAAGTAGCACACAAGAGTATGATACAGTAAAAATACAAGCACTCATGAAAATATAACCTAAGAATAGTACTTCTTCAAGTAAATCTCATTTCTGGGTTCACTCAAAGGAACGCCATCATAATCCACTAACTCGGAAGCTCCCTTCTCCAACACTCGTTTGATGATATAAGGGCCTCACCACATAGCCTCAAATTTTTCGACCCCTAGTAAATCACGATCTTGTTCATAGAGGAGAACTAGATCACCTTCAGAGAAAACACGTGGCTTGACATACTTGTCGTATTGGGCTTTGACACACTTTTTCTGAGCTTCAATAACCAGGGTGGCATCACAACGGGTTTCATCTAATTGCATTAGGTACAATAGATGTTCTTCTTTGGCAGAGGTGTTGGGAAGAATTTCAATGGCTAGCTTCAAAAATGGTATCTCACATTTAATCGGAAAGACAACTTTGATACCATACACTAATTGGAAAGGCGTAAATCCCGTGGCAGACTTCACGGATGTCCGATAGGCCCATAATGCTGAAAACAACATTGTGTTCCAACTTGTATTATGAATTCCTATTATCCATCGAAGCATAGTGATAAGAAATTTTTTTATCGCTTCAACCTGGCGATTGGCCTATGGGTAATAGGGGGTTGAGTTTTCATGCCGAAGACCCAATTTTTTAGTAAGCTTGGACATCATGAAATTTCAAAAATGGCTACCATGATCAATGACGATAGCCTGTGGGATTCCAAATAGAGTGATGATATGATTGAATATGAATAGGGTTGCAGTTTTTTCAGTATTATTGAATGTAGGCATCGAATCGACCCATTTAGTAAAATAATTCACAGCTACGATGATGTATCCATGCCCCTCGGTCGAGTGAGGGTTACATGTCATGAAGTCAATGCCCCATTTTGCGAAAGGACCAACGAAAACTATAGGGTGTAAAGGAGAGGGATGAGATATTATCTTGTTATTATACACTTGACAAGCATGACACTTCTGGACAATAGTAATACAGTCTTTAAACAAAGAAGGCCAGAAGTACCCTTCTTGTAAGATCTTTTGGATAGTGGCATACCCAAACATATGACCACCACATGCTCCAGAGTGGTATTCATTCAAATCTTTCTCAACCTCATCATAGGTGAGACAACGTCGAAAAATAGAGTCAACACCACGGAGATAAAGAGTGTCACCGAGAATTATGTATTGATAGGCTTGATACCGTATATGATGACGGTCTGTGCTAGAAAGGTCGAGCCAGAAAGTTTGAGTCTGGAGATAGATGATAATATATTCATACCAAGTGTCATCAAAATTGATCAGAAAAATGGATTCATCAGGAAAGGAATTCTCTGCCACCTTTTCTGTCTCAGTGGAGGGAAGGTCACATATCGGTTCTGCGAAAACCAATGATTTCTTAGACTTGGCACGTTCAAACTCTAAGTCGAACTCCTGGAGAATCAATATCCATTTGGAGTAATTTTCCCCTAGAAATTGGCGTGTAAGGATATGTTGCATAGGGTTGCAATCGGAAATAACAGTGGTCTTGCGTAATAGGATATAGTGATGAAAACGTTGGAAAGCTTGAATAGCTGCCAAGGCAAATTTTTCCACATGTAGGTATTTGGCTTCAATAGTCATGCTTCAGTAGCCGTGAGACTCCAACTCAAATGATAAATTGCATGTTCGTCGTGCAAATCATCTTCTTGGACTAAAACGATGGAAATGGTAGAGTCTGCAATGGCGAGGTAGAGGAAATAGTCTCGACTATAATCGGGTGGGAAAAGCAGTGGTGTACGGGTTAGGGAAAGTTTCAAGGATTTGAAGGATTTGTTGACAGTCTCATCCCATACAAACTCGTAACCCTTCTTCAATAGTCGACTAAATCCTAACGTTAACTCAGCATAATTGGGGATGATTTGATGCAAAAAAATTTCCTTCCCTTGTAAACTTTGAATCTGGCGTAATGTGGAAGGAGGGGGTAGGTTAAGGATAGTCTCAACCTTCAAAGGGTCCACCCTAATTCCATGAAGTGACACAATAAAACCTAGAAGTTTAAACGTATACGATAGTAATGAAATCGAATGAAAATGGCTCAAAGATGGGTTGGATGATCTTGGCGACACATGGAATGCATTGTTAGATCATCGAGATATGGTTGTACGATGTGCTTGATATCATGAAAAGAATAAGACATCGCGTGTTGAAAATTTGCACCAGCATTCTTTAAACCAAAAGGTAGTTTTCGGTAGGCAAAGGTACCCCAAGGACAAATTAAAGTAGTCTTGTGTTGATCCGTGGGCAAAATATTAATCTGATTATAGCTGAAGAAACTGTCCATTAAAGAGAAGATTTCACTCTCGGCGCAATCATCGACGATATGGTTGACAAAGGGGGTTGGGTAATTTTCCTTAGGAAAAGCTTTATTAATATCCCTATAATCGACACATACATGGATCGTTCCTTGTTTTTTATTTACCGGAATTAGATTAGAGACCCAATCGGTTAAAGCCATAGGATAGATAAAGCCAGCCTTAAGAAGTTTTCCACTTCGATCTTGATAGAAATGGATTTACGAGGGTGGATCGGGCGAAGTCTCTGCCGAACGGGTTTAGCGTCCAAGTAGGTCTTAATTTCATGCACAATGATATCAGGATCAATACCTGACATCTCTTCATAGCTCCAAGCGAAAACATCACAGAATTCTTGAAAGATATCTTTATAAGTGACGACTTCATCATCGGAATATGCATCTCTGATGTGAACATTTTCGACGACTCCAGGTTTAATGGATATGTCAAGAGGAATGGTGGTTGAAATTTTACTTAGGTTCCCTTCATAAATCACATCTTGTGTTGACTCGGGAACAGAGGAAATGACAACAACGGTTGACAGAGTCGAAATCCATTGGTAACTCTCGATGGTGTGTTGCTCGAGGAAGAGAATGGAACGATGATGTCCATCATCCCATGGGGTGTCTTCCATGGACATAACTAACATGATCATCTCATCCGTAGGAAAGAGGATGTGAAACAGATTAGGAGTTGAATCACCAAGAGAGGGAGTAGAAGGGGTTTCCAATTGAATGGCTTGATAAGCGGATTCAACTGTACTTAAAGGCATTTTTTCTCCATAGCGAAGATAATCACCAGGATCTGGTACTATCCGCAGGTCATGAGATGCGGGGGTTTTGTGGACAGAGGTGGAAATCATGTTGATTGAGGTGAAAAAAGGAGGTGGAACATCGGGTGGTGGCATGGGGAAGGTGCCCATCAAATTTGAATCTTTCAGGAGACCCACACCGATGTTCTTGTACCCAAGAGGTGTCTTCGATATAAATAGTACGTTGCTAGTACGAGAATCGGATTTAAAAAAGACCAGTTGGTCCAAAGTTGTTGAACATGATAAGTCAACTGAGAGGGGGGGGGTGAATCAATTGTATATTTTTTTTTTCATTTGATAAGCAGATTACTTATTAATCAATAAATCATGCCTTAACATTTAACTTGCAGTAATACATTTAACCAATAAATAGACAATCACATAAATAAAACAGTGACAGTGATTTTTCATGAGGAAACCCAAAATGGAAAAACCTCTTCTTCTTATGAATGAAAGGCAAGATCCAACTCCTCTTTACATTCTTATTTTATATGAACTACAACCAATATGAGACTACTACCTCTGTTTCTTCGGCACCTACTGAATGGAAGCTACAACTCCCAAATGTACAAGCACCAACTTGTACAGGAGACTTTTACAATCTCCCCTTGCTCCTCCCTACCACCCTAGAATCCTTCTCTGTCACTAAGAACCTGCAAACCAACTCTCTATATTATCGGTCAAATATTAGACATTTAAGTCCTCTCTATTTATATATTCATATTAGAATCCATCCTTGACCAAACCTCATAAATTTATCAATCTGCGCATATATATTTTCTCCTTAATATTTGCTTTGTTTTCATCATTTCTTCTCACTGTTTCATAGCTTCGGCTCCACCATTATTCCCCACTCGTCACCCACAATCGCTCACACAATTTATTTTACAATCAGAGTGTACATTAGAATCCTCATGTTTCGAAGAATTAGTTACAATAACTGAACAACTACCTTACAGAAATTATTATTGGCTAAGGCATCAAGAAGAGCAGTAACCGTTCAATCTGTTTCATCATTTAATCAACGTCATTCAATGAGCATATGTTGAGTTTTGAATTTTCAACAGAAACAAGCCTCGAGCGCTTCGACAAGACATTTATGCTAAACCATATGCCCATTGGTTGTGACCACGGGCTTAGTAAAAAAGGCGCTTTCACGATTTTCATATCAACAATCCTAAGGTGAAGACATCTCGCCTCTTCATGTTGTGATCCCCAAAATGGGGCTTATCTTCGTGCTAGATCCTCCCTCTCATACGAACACCGGTGGTAACCACAGCCTACACCAAAAAGGTGTTTTCGCATTTCACACTTCGAGAGTTAGAAGGTTGGGGAATTTTCTTCCTTTGACTGTCAGTCAACGAAATGATAATCGCTACCACGTTTCCTTCACATCCAATGGTCCTTATCTTATCATGATTTTAGAAGATAGAGAACTCCTCTCTTGACTTTCCAGTCAATGAAATGCTGACCTCTTACCACGTGTACTATGCAGTTCATCATTTTGGCATTTCTCATTTCGGCGTTTCAGTGATGCAGTGTTTCGACACTCCAAATCACGATCCCCGAAATGATTTGTCGGCTTCATAATTGATCTGGTGGATATAGATTGGATGGTTCTCGTTAACTTCTCGAGGACAGATCAACGGTAATATATGACTCTTATATTACCCCTCCAATGATTAATCCAACAGACATGACCTAATCATTCATCGAGATGGATGGTTGTCGGGGTTTCGATACTTTGGCCATCAGGTCTTTATAACCTCCAAAAAAAACTCTTGAAACCGTAGATCATGTGGCATGTGTCCCTTTTGGTATTTCATTATCAGATGATCATGATCTCATCGGATATTTGTGCTTCGATCGATGGCTCACAGCCTTTCGGGACTTTACGTTTCGCGATTTCACGTATAGCGATGTCAAAGGTTGGAGCTCCTCCTTTCTTTGCTTCCCGATATCCAATTTCTTCTTATATTTGGATTGATGGTCCTTGACCCTCCATGACCCAATGGTCTGGATTGAATCGCGAATTCGTATTTTGGTATATCGAGAAGCATGCCTCTGTTCTCTCAACTTGTAATCTTCGAATTCTCGAATCTCTCAACTTGCAATTTTTGAATTCCTGAATTCCGAAGGAACTCTCAGCAAAAAGTTTGACATTAATGAAAAAACCTGTGCAAACTGAACAACAAACTCCCCCTTTGGCATTGATGGTAAACTTTAAATCTCTTCTCCCCCTTTTGACATCTATGGTAAAGGAATCAACCATACACCTTCTGAGTAAAGAAAAACCACTTGCAAAGATGTATCATTTCAGCAACAACTCCCCTTATCAATAATAGTCAATAAACCTGTGCAGTCTGATTTTATAATGAAGCCCTTGCAATCTTGAGAATGAAATGAAATTACAGAGGGTAAACCCCCAACTGATCCCTGAGACTTTCAAATTTCATTTTAGGCAAAGTTTTAGTAAATACATCTACAATCTGATCCTTTGTGCCAACATATTCCATTTTAATGACTTTAGACACAACTTGCTCTCTTAGAAAATGAAATTTAATGGGAATTTTCTTTGTTTTTGAATGCATATCAAGATTTTTAGAAATACTAATTGCACTGGTATTATCACATAAGATAGTTATAGGTTCATCATAATGAATATGTATATCTTCCAACATCTATTTCATCCATAGAACCTAAGTGCAACAACCTGCAGCTGCTATGTATTCTTCTTCAGCGGTAGACAAAGACACTGTTGATTGTTTTTTACTTGACCAACCTACAAGACATCCTCCAAGAAAAAATGTTGCTCCACTATTACTCTTCCTATCATCAACAAAACCTGCCCAATCAGCATCAATGAAAGCATATAACTCAATTTGATTACCTGTAGGATACCACAAACCATATTTTGTTGTTCCCTTAAGATATCTAAAAATTATTTTGACTGCAAGTAGATGAGAAGTTTTGTAAATGTGTTGAACCTAGACAAAATAGATCTAGCTAAACAATGATACACACATTTGTAGAGATAATTGGAAAAGGAAGAAGAAGGAGAGAAAGTATAGAAAGAATTCTCATTAACCGTTTTCCACACATAAAGAGTGAATAATTTACAATAGATATAGGATACATGAGTAAATAATGAGCCATAGTGGTGGTCTAGATTGATCTGGACACACACCAGTAGTTACAAGAGTAAACTACCACCTAGTCTAATCTCTCAGGCAGTTACGAGAGTGAACTGCCACCTAGCTGAGTTAACTAGTCAACTAGTCTTTAGTTAACTGTCTGAACAAAGAGTAGTGAGTTGGTGATGATCCCAATGTTGCATGGTGACAAAACCAATGCAACATCTAAACTCAACTCAACTAGTCAAACTAAAGTGTCAACTAAAAGAGAATATTCTCCAAGTGGAATATTCTTCCCTAAAATTTAGGAGACTGGATAATGACTAATTATGACTAATAAACAAGGAATAACCTTAGGAAAAATAAATCCTAGGTGTGTGTGAAGTAACTCCAACACCCCCCCTGAACATCACTATGGTGAAAATAAAGAATGGGTCCTAGCTACGAGGCCATGTTAGGTACCCAAATACAAAAGATACAATGAACTAAATGAGGAAAGAGGGAAAACCTCATGGGAACAAAACCCCCCCTCAAATTACAATGCATAAAATAAAAAATGATAAGGAACAAAAGACAGTTGCTAAGCAACCATGTCCTTTACTCCAAGAAGACCTTGCAACTGTGCAAGTTTGTGCTCTTTGAAGATTTTGTTGAAGATGTAGATGTCTGCACGGATCTGATGAAGTATATGCAACATTGATATTTCCACACATATCCACTTTATCTTCTTGTAATGAATAATATCTAAATAAATTTTGTATGAAACTTTGAAAACCGTATGGCCGTTTCTGGAAAAACAATGAAATTTTGTTGATTTTGAAACGATCATAACTTCAGTTTTCGGACTCTGTTTCGGACGATTTGTTTTTTAAATTGGATATTTTTCTGAGAGGAATTCAAATATCCAATTTGTTTCTGTAAATTTTTCTTATAAAATATCATAATGGTGTCTGATGTGCGCGACTTCCTTTTTGACTCCTGAGATGCATGCATGGTGCATGGAAAAGTGTCTGTATGTGACTCTTGAGATGCATGCCATATATCTTCGACATGAATTTTAGAAAACAAATATGAAATGGAGTAGACATCATATTCAATTAATGGAATACAAATTTCTGCAAATACTTTTGTAGAAGACTCTTCATAATAAGAGGCTTGATCTTCTGATGGCTTCTCTTCTGGATCTATCTGTTTGACCTCCTCCATGAAATATTCACAATATTATTTATTCCCAAATAGAACCTCCAATCTAGTCCATAATTCATTTGGAGTGAATTCTTGAGTGACATCACATACTTGGTGGAGAATTTATGGAGAAATAGACATGCAGATAAATCCTATGGCCATATCTTGTCTATTGAGAAAATCATTTTTCTCATCGACGGGATCATGCTCTACTTCCATTGCCATGGTTATTTGGTATAAGCCTCTACTTCTGAGAAGTAGAATCTCTGGCTTCCACTCGAAATAGTTATGAGGCATGAGAAGTATTATCGGTGAGTAAAACATAAATTTCATATTTTTTGCGTTCTTCAATCTTCGGTACCTGCAAAAATAATTTGGTGTAGCTTTTACTTAGCAGTCCATCGGCTCTAATACCATGTAAATGTTTTGAACTTGCACAGAATAGATCTAGCTAAACAATGATACACCCATTTGCAGAGATAATTGGAAAAGGAAGAAGAAGGAGAGAAAGAATAGAAAGAATTCTCATTAACCGTTTTCCACACATAAAGAGTGAATAATTTATAATAGATATAGGATACATGAGTAAATAATGAGCCATAGTGGTGATCTAGATTGATCTGGATACACACCATTAGTTACAAGAGTAAACTACCACTTAGTCTAGTCTCTCAGGCAATTACGGGAGTGAACTGCCACCTAGCTGAGTTAACTAGTCAACTAGTCTTTAGTTAATTGTCTGAACAAAGAGTAGTGAGTTGGTGATGATCCCAATGTTGCATGGTGACAAAACCAATGTAACATCTAAACTCAACTCAACTAGTCAAACTAAAGTGTCAACTGAAAGAGAATATTCTCTAGGTGGAATATTCTTCCCTAAAATATAGGAGACTGGATAATGACTAATTATGACTAATAAACAAGGAATAACCTTAGGAAAAATAAAT
>JASDQU010735451.1:214604-238743 GCA_032191745.1 Picea mariana
GACTCCTCCACCAGAATTATGGGGGTATGGGTGCCCCCATATCCTAAATTACCACAAACATTGTTCATCATATACCATTGGTATAAAGGACTTATGTGTGAAATATCATTTCTATTATCAAATTTGTGATCATGCAAAAGAGATGGGATTCAATACTCTATGAGTGGTATATTACAATTTTCTATTCTTGAATTGATACGATCTTCAATCTTGATTGGCTCAAGATGATCCTATGGAGGAGGGGATGGAACCCTTCAAGGTATAGGTATGTGAGTTTCAAAATCCCTAAGGTATGTGATTGTCCAAATCCTTAACGTACTCTACATCCAATATCTCTTTCAAACTATGGAATTATTACATTAGCTCTCCCCTTGTAGGACTATCAGGGGGTGTCAGAATTATACATCCTTCACCTTTAGGGAGGTGGCTCTTCACTCTCAATAGAAAGACCTATGGTCATTCTGTATTGAGAGATTAATATATCAACGCTTTGAATTAAGAACTTATAAAGTGACAAGTCAATAAAAACCTAAGGTTTTATAACAAACAATCAAGAAGCACTCAACTAAAAAATATTCTTAAGATGTTAATCAATAAGAAAATACACTCTTCCAAGGATAAGTCTAGAGTGTTTAAGACCTATATATGAATCAATGAAGAGTCGATTAGAGAGCCTTCCAAAAGTAATTTTTGGATGATTAGGTCCAAAGACTAGCTAACGAATGCATCAGAGACATTTGAAGTAGTCTTCTAGAAATAATCACCTAAGGTGAAAGTATCCTTGTGAAAATGGGAAACCTCTAAGGGAACTGGGAAAAATGGTATGCATTTGTCTCATGTCCCATATTCACTTCCAACTTGCAATCACCGAGGAAAATATCCCTAGGAAAAGAAACTAAGGATACCACTTCATGATTTATAGTCAAGGAAAATAGTCATCAATCAAGATTCTATGTATATGTATGGAATATAAGACTAATTCCTATACCTAAAGCTCTAGAAGAAGTTCTCTCACCATGAGGACTTGAAACTTTAGATAAAAATTCCATACCTACGTAGCAAACCAATCCAAGTCTCATGGGATAATATGAGATCTTGAATAAAATTGACCAAGTGTTTGACACCCATGTTATAAGTTATTTCCAAACAATGATCCCTTGCTACTAATGTATTTTCTCTCTTTAATCAATTCCTAGTCATGTTTTAAAGCCTATGAGAGTTTACTCTCCAATCCTACACCAAGGATATAATAGATAGATTATATTGGTAAATTCTAGTTTATTTTGATATTAAATTTTTCTTTTAGTGGTTGTTAATGACTCAAGGAAATGGAACTAAAATTTATTATGTTTAGAGACGCTTAAGAAACTGGAAAGATAAGAACATTGAAAAAGTTTTCAATTCACACTTATTATTCAATTAAACTAGGTTTCCATCAATAATTTAAACATGAACAACCTTTTCAAAGATCAAAATACCATTTAATCCAAATAATACTCATTCTTTTTTCCTTTCCAAATTGCAACATGAAATCCTACCAATCAAACAACTTTTGAGAAAAAAATACAATCAATTAAAGTACTGCCAGAAGCAAAAAGGAAGCAAAAGAGGAAAACATAATGATGTCTTTTTATTTTTTATTACAAGTTGAACTAAGTGAACTTTATAAATAATAAAATAAAGTAAAAACATACTCACTACATACCTTAACTTCTCAAAATACCCAAACAACCAAACTAAGAATGGAGGAAAAAATGAATAATTGAAAATTTAGTGCTACATGATGTACATGCTCCTTTTCTAAAGACAACATGCATTTACACTTTCTTTCCATGAAGAAAATGTAGTGCACTTAACCCCAAAACTTCAAGCCAATCACATAAAATGTAGCTCAAAACCCAAGAACAAAAGAGAAAAGATAGATAAAACGTAAGAAAGATTTCTTTGATAATCAAAATAAAGAGCTATGTTCACTTTCTTATTCAAGTGGGATAATTGCAAGATCAATACTCAAAATACAATAACAATTCTTGACAAAAAAATTACATAACCTTCTACTCAATATATAACTATCCGTAGAGAACCTTAACTACGTATGTGCCCCTTATAATGAGGGATGGTCAATTAAATCAGGACTTACTAACAAAAATGACCCTTTTTACAATGAGTGACTATTAACTAAATATTTAATGGGACTTATTCAAGGAAGGTGGCTTCATAAATTAATAAAATATACAAGTAGGGGGGTTAGGTTCAAACCCTAACATTCTCTCCCTCTTCAAAAGTAGCATTGTCCTCAAGGTTGAATGTGAGGAAGTTTTTGTAGAATTGTTGTTTGTGCCCATGTGGCATCTTCTAGTTGCATATCTTTCCACTAGATCAATACTTCATTGATCGTGCAATGGTGAAATTGGCTCTCTTTATTATCTAATACCACTTCTAGTTGGAGACAAATGGAACCTTGTTCATCAAGTTATGGTAGCTTGGTCTGAACATTACAATTTGATCCGACAAGCTTATTAAAATATGAAACATTAAAGACTGGATGAATATTAGAGTGGGACATGAGAGATAGCTTGTAGGTGAGATGACTAATGTGTTGTATTATATCATAGGGACAATAGAACATGGGATATGTATTCTACGAAACTTTATCTTTGAGTGGTGTCTATTTATAAGGATATATGAAAATAAACACTTGATCTTGTTCATAAAATATTGTTCAGATATATTCCAATCATCTTATTGTTTCTTTCAATGTTACACCATAACCAAGTTGTCCTTGAGGATATGGATAATTCCTCTCTAGTGTGAATCATTATATCTTTTGCATGAAACTTGGAGTTTCTTCATGCATAGGATGTCATTGGCAGGGGTTTTATCTAGAAACAACTTCATATGGTGTCAAATTTTTGGTAGCTTAATGGTATGTGGTGTTGTAGCACCATTTAGTAAGGGGAATCCATTGTGCCCATTGGTGAATATTTTCATAAGGAAATCTTATCAAATAGGTTTTTAATAACTTGTTGACCACTTATGTTTGAGCATCAGTTTGAGGATGATATGCACTGCTCATATTCAATTATGTACATTGAAGTTTAAATATCTCATGGAAAAAATTGTTGTTGAACGTGGGGTCCTGATCCAAGATGATGGAAGTGGCCATTTGATGTAGATTAAATATATGATCCATGAAGGCTTGGGACAATAAGGAAGGAGGGAAATGATGATATAGGGAACATAAATGAGCATATTTTGAAATATAATCAGCAGCCATCATGATGAATGATTTGTTGTCTTATTTTAGGGTTCCCATAATAAAATCCATTGAAATATTTTTCCAAATATGTGTTGGGATGGTAGTGGTTGCAATTCCCCTGGTATCTTCACTATCTCTCCCTTATTTATTTGGAAAGAATCACATGATGTTATGAAGTCTTGGATATCTTTTTTCATGGTATTCTAAAATAATGAATGCTTATTTATTTCATAGGGTTTATGAAGGCTAGAGTGAACTTCTATCAGTGATGAATGTATCTCCTTTAATAAATATTGTTTTTGGGTTGAATATTTGTCCAGAAAAATTCCATTTATATAACAATGTATCTTGTTTCCATGTATAATTTTAAGGTGGGTTGGGATCTACCTGAAGACATTGGATGATTTTACTTAAAGTACTATTTTCTATCCATTCCCTCTAGGCATCCGTGAGCCATCCTAGAATTGTTAATGATAATGCGAGGAGTGACCCATCCTCCTCAAATTGTTTGGATAAATAATCAACCAAAACATTATTTTTAGCCTTGTTATATTTTATATCAGAATCACACCCCAACATATTGGTAACACATTTATGTTTCTTTGGTGAAGACGACCATTGTTCAAGAAATTAATTCAGACTATGATGGTAGTATTGATATGAAAATTATTCCCTATGAGCTATGGGTGACAATTGTCCTCTACATGAAGGAGAGACATCATTTCCTTCTCATATGTGTATTTTCCCAATTTGTGGTTACATAATTGTTTACTAGTGAATGCTAAAGGGCATCCTTGCATAAATACTATTACGAGACACACCTAAAGAATTTCACTCTGAGACAAAAGTATTAATAAAGTCAGGCACTTCTAATACTGTAGTAGTACATATGGTATCATTTATATAAGAAAGGCCTATGCTACTACCTCACTCTAAAAAAATGAATTCATTTGAAGTAGTGAAGTTAAGGGAGTTGCAATGTTTCCATAATTTTACACAAATTTCTTGTAGTATCCTATAAGTCCCAAGAATCCTCTCAAGTTCTTTAGTATTTTGGGATGCAACCAATATTTCATAGCTTCCACTTTATTGGGATCAAATCATACTCCCTCCTAACTTACAAAGTGATTGAAATATTCAAACTTAGGAACACCAAAAGCACATTTGGATCACTTAAAAAATAGTTGGTTATATCTCAAGAGTTGCAAGGAATTATCCACATTCTCTACATGTGATTCCCATGATTTATTGTAGATTAATATATCATTGAATAATACTAACACAAAATTGCATATGAAGGTTTTGAAAATCTTGTTCATGAGGATCAAGAAAGTGAATAGAGAATTAAAAAGGATCAAATGGATCACTAAAAAATCATAATGACCTCCATTTGTTATGAAGGTATCTTTGGGATGTCTTCCTCTTCATATTGATCTATTGGTGGCCTAAATGTAGATGAATCTTAGTGAAAAATTTTGCTGCATGAATTTTATCAAGGAGATCATAAATAATAGGGATGGGAAATTTGTCCTTGATTTTCTACTTATTGAGAGACTAAAAGTCAGGACACATGCACCAATTTCCTTCCTTATCTAATACCATGACTGTTGGTGATGAGTAAGGTCTTGTAATATAAAATATGCCCCTCATTGACAACAACATGTGAATTATATATATTTTTAATTATTTTATGCAAAAGGGTATGGATAAGGATGTACATTTGGTGGTTGAATTCATAGAATCAGGGGAATTCCATGCTCATTCTTTCATAAAGAAGGGGGTAAACACTTTGGTGTCTCTAATACTTTATGATGTTTCTATGCACTAGCTATAAGTCTGGGTGATTTATTTTTTTGAGTTATACATAACTAGTATGGAATTAAATTGGGAAATAATGGTAGAGTGGTGCTTCTTTAATAAGTTCTCAATGCAATGAGAGAAAAATATTTTAGGAGATCCTACATTAATCCTTTGAAGGGTGTGTACACGACCCTTTTTAGTGAAACTCATATATATTTATTTCAAATACATGGTGTCTAGTCCCAATATACATATTAATTCTTCACCCAATACTATATCACACCCACCCATATCAATGAAAAATAGATAGGTTTCAAATTGATAGTATCAAATATGGGGTTTGAAATTTTAACACTTAACCCCACATTTCATCGTACCTCCATTAGTGATCATGATTTTAAAGTTTTTCATTGGGTGTATAGAACAACGAGTTTGTTCTTCCACTCTCTTATGAATGAAATTGTGAGTAGTTCCACTGTCAACTTGGACTATGACATTATGGTGCTTGATGTAACCCCATGCGTTTGACGTTTGTGGAGTCAAAGTACACGATAATGGGTGTAAAGAGATGAACATGTAACTTTGGTGTCTCTTCGATACTTATGTATTTCATGAGGGACTAGGTGGTCATATCAATTTGGAACGATTTATGTCCTTTACACCGATCAATTGGAGCATATTTTTCATCAAAATTATAGTAGATTCTTCACATTTATAAATCTACCATTTCTACTTGGATACTACCTTTGTAATTTCAAGGGATGAGTAGGAGTTGTGTTTGGGGAAGTACCTCGAGGAGGACAAGTGCATGGAATGAAGGTTGTTTTTCTGTGTGAGTGTGTGTGTGTGTGCATTGATCAAAATCTCTACTACTAGGGACCTCTGTCTCACTTCAAACCATGTAGCATTACTCATTATAAATTATGCTTGAATATCTTCCTTAAGACCACTAATGTAACATTCTTTATAGAAATAATTCGTTAAGTTCTTTGTACATATGGATAATTGATCAAAGGATACTATAATTTTGCGATGGAGCTTCTGTTATGAACCAATGCCTTTAGAATGGTAAACGTCCATTAATAATTGTCCACTTCAATGGGGAAAGCTCCTTTTACAATATACTCAATGTACAGTATGAGATAGGATGATCCTAGAACTAGGTCTCCTTGGTATATATATAGGAGAAAAAGGGTACAAATATAATGAAAGGGTACACTGAATGGTTCTAGCCGACCTACTAATATAACACTAGAAATGTAATAATTCAATATCTAGGGATTAATAAGGGGTTTTATATTTAACATGGGGATTTTTCTAGAGCTTAACATGCCCCTCCCATTTAGACAAGTATTGTCCTAAACACCTGACTAACCACAAGTGCTTCTGCATGATGAACTCATCTTCCATGTAACCTCTTCCACTGGTAGGTTGTTACATTTTATAAGGTACTTAGTAATTGCTCAATTTTGTAGTGCTTAATCCTTGTTTCAAGGATTGTTTCTAGTTCTAGTATGATTTTCCATTATTCACTATTATTTGGTAGAATATTTTGGACTGGTATCTTGTCATCAATTACCTTCTTTAAGAAAGAAACTTGGGAGACTATATGTACATGCGAATACGGAGGAAACTCCAATTTGTAAGCCATACCTCCAATTCATTGCAATTGCCTATAGGGGCCATTATATTTGGGTGCTAATTTATTTTCCTTATTTTATTTCTTGAGGGACATCTATTTATATTTTTGTAGCCTCTAAAATACCCAATCCCACACTTCAAATTCCCTATTGTTGTGATGTTGGTTTGCTTTTTATTTCATCATATTTTGTGCCATATACAAGTTGTCCTCAAATAGTTTGAGAACCTCTTGTTGGTGCCCTATTTTTTCCTTGGCTTCTTGAACCTTTACAGTACCTTTCAAGGGTGTCGTGATGGATGGAGGATGATATCCTTAAATTTCCAAAAAAAGGGATTTTTTTGGTGAAGTATGGAAGGATTTGTTGTACCACCATTCTACCAAGGGAAACTACTTGACCCATTGTGTATATTTATCACATGCAAAGAAAAATATATATCATTCTAGACATTGATTCAAAATCTTGGTTTTATCATCCAATTGAGGATAATAAGATGATCTATGAGCCGACTGAGTACCGAAACATGAAAATAATTAAATCCAAAAATTTCTAGTGAAAATTGGATCTCTATCACTTAAAATAATCTTAGGGACTCCATGTAGCTTTTGAAATATTTCCATGAATGTTGTGATTATTGTACTTTGTTTAAAAGGACGAGAAAGAGACAAAAAATGGACATACTTTGTTATTCGATCCACTACTACCATGATGATATAATTTCCTTCAAATTTGGGTAAACCCATAAAAAAATCCATTGAAGCTTCTTCCAAATGTTGACTTGGTATAGCTAATGGTTGTAGGAGACCTGGAATATTGATTGTATCTCCCTTATTTTGTTGAAAGACCAGACATTCAGACAAAAAAATTTTAACATAATTTTTAAGACCTTGTCAAGAAAAATCCTTCTTGATCCTATGGTAAGTTTTCAACAACCATGAATGTCCTCCTATATGATAAGTGAGTGATTCCAGAACGACCTTATATTTGAGTTGGGAATTCTTACATTAATATAGGTAATCATGGTAACATAGAAAATAATTATTCCATACAAATTTATCAAATGCATCGTGGTCCTCTTGTAGTTGTTAAATTATCTTGCATACCCCTTGATATTTATTCCATTATAACCTTGCTTCTTCCACCCAATCAGATTGTAGAATACAAATAACACATAGTGAACCATCTATATCTTGTTCTTTCATGGAAAGTGCATCTTCCAAAATATTGTTTTTCATTTTTGGTATATGATTTCAAAGTCATAACCTAGCATCTTTTTAACCCATTTCTTTCCTCTTCTGAGCATAATCGTTGTTCTAAGAAGTAGTTCAAACTATAACAATCATTTTTTTACTTTGAAGTGTCTTCCTATTAGGTAAGGGTGACATTTATTAACTACATGTACTATGGCCACCATTTATTTTTCATAAACGGATTTGAGTAAGTTTTTTCCTTTAATTTGGGTGCTTTCAAAGGCAAGGTGCCTTCCTTATTGCATTAAAACTTCACCAATGCCATGGACCGAGGCATCAAACTCCAAAATAAATTTCCTTATGAAGTCATATGTGGCCAGGACAAGAGTTGTACACATAGCCTCCTCAATGTTTTCAAAAGCTTTGGTTTCTTTTTGAGTCCAAGAAAATCCTTTTTTATTTACTAATGTTGTTATAGGTTCTGTTGTTTTTACTGTAGTTCTTGAAAATATTGTGGTAATATCCTCTCAATCTTAAGAATCCTCTAAGTTTCTTGGATTTTTTGGGAATTTTTCATTCCATAATAGATTTAATTTTGTTAGGGTCCACTTTTACACCTTCATGAGATACAATATGACCCAAATATTCCACTTCTTGAACCCCAAAGGAACTCTTGGAAGGATTTGCATAAATTTTTTTCTCTTCCAATAATTATAATACTCTCTAAACATGTTTGATGTAGGAGCATCACTCCAATGTCATCAAGCGTCAACCAACCATCACACCTAGCACGCGTTCAATGGAGAGGAGAGGCGCATCCCTCTCACTTTCAAATTTCAAATTTGAATTTAATGTATTAAATGTTTGTAAGGCTGGTAGAGCTGAAGCCATGCCTTCGAGCATGATGTAGTTGGTGTTTCCTTAATGGTTGATAGGTTTATGGAGATATATATCCAATTCAGATTAGATGGCCCATTCAATTTAATTCATTGTAATTAATGAGAGTTGGTGAGGATGAAGGGAAGCGCTAGAGGAGCCCCCTTTTGTAAAAAGATCTTCTTTTTGTTTTTCAGTTAGGCAAAGAAGAATAGAGATAATAGGGAGAAGAGAAGAAGTCGTGACTCTGTTGCAGTCCGAGCTCAATACAATCAAAGTAGTTTTTCCTGTATGTTATTCTGTGTATGTTGATAAATGTCTTTATGTGTTTATGATATGCTATAGATGTATGTTAGATGTGCATTTGCAGGGATAGATAGATTTTTCTATCTGTTGGGTTCTTTGATTCCAGGTCTGGGTTCTTTTAAGCTTCATGAAAGAGGTTGCATGACAGAACACAGTGTGTTCTGTAAGCCAGTGCATAGAGTGCACTTATTAATTCTGTGGAATTTGGACAGAGACGTGCCAGGAGGGTGCACTAGAGGAAGTCTTGGACTCAAAGGAAAACCCTTAGGATCGCTGAACATCCTGAAGGAGAAACTGTGTAGAGGAGAGCACAGAGAGGGAAGACAAAACATCTGAGGTTCTATAGATCTCTTCCAGGAAGGCATCGAGCATGTGCAAGAGGTGCATAGAAGGAACTCTATTTTGAGTTCAGTGTGAAGACAGAGTCACTGAAGATTCTGTAGAATCTCTGCCATGAGGGCATCTAGCGAGTGCAAGGTGTGCACCGAGAAGAACTCTCTTTCGAGTTCTGAGATAAGGGAAGTGTCATGGGGAAGACACTCATAGGGTTACTGAACACCCTATAGGCTCAACAATGTGTGCTTGAGTGAGAAGTTGCAGAAGAGGGCACTTCCATCCCTTCAAGGAGAAGAAGGGATAGAGACCATTGAGGTCCGAGCAGATGAAGCTCAAGGAGGACAAAGGCGTGTGCAAGGAGTGCACCAGGACAAAATTAAGGTGAAGTGGTGATAGACATTTGTCTGAAGGCTCGTCAGGCACAAGGACTATGTAGAGATGAGAACTTGTCTCAAAGTTCTTAAGATCAGGAAGGATCACACTGTTGTGTGCAAGAATCCTCCAAGGAGTGCAGAGGTCGAAAAAATTGCAAGGTTTCAGAGTGAAGCAAGCTCAAGAGGGACAACATTCCTAGAACTCAGATGAGTTCATCAAAGTTAGATCAAGCTCAAAGAGGAAGCAAAGGCCGAGGCCTTTGAAACTTTGAAAATATTCCAACAGGAAGGGNAGTTGGATCAGTAGCACAAATAACCACTAATCATAGGATAAGGGAAAACTATGCGGAGGTTAAACCCGTAGAGGTGGCGTAGTGGAAGATTTGAACGGACGGTGGAGATGCTTCAAGAGGAAGTGTCGAAATCCCGTGAGCTGTTGGATCTCATGGAACATTGAAGAGATTAAGACTGAGTGTCTTTCAACACCCTTAACCTTAGGCGGGATAGTGACCATCAGATCCATATCAACGAGGTCCGTTGATCTCATACATGAATTCGCATATCAGAATTTGGGGATTGGAGTGACAAGAGATTTGGAGTCGCTGCATCGTGAACTCTCAGTTCACAAAAATCCAAAAAGATCTGGACCATTGGATCCAAATCATCGAGGATCATTGGATCTCGTACAATAAATCACATATGGGAGTTTGAGGAATGGAGTGACCAGTGGTTTGGGTCGATTCATTTCGAACTCCTGGTTACTGAAATCCTGATATGGCTAGGACCTTCGGATTAGGGGGAGATTCACATCCGTCGATCTCATCAAAGGTAAGATTTCAGAATTCAGGATTTGATAAGGCAAGGAGGAGAACTTGCACCATGATTCCCCAAATCGTGCAAAACGAAACACCTTTTGGTGTTAGCGCATGACCACAGGATAGGGTCGTGTGCAAGAAATGCTTGCACCAGGATTGGAGAAATCACGAAATGAGAAAAGCACCCTATGGGCTCAGCATATGGTCATAGGAGGATGGTTGCATGGAGGTGGGGCCTAGCTGAGGGCTAGCATTCTCACCATTTTGAATTAGCATGCAGAGTGAGTCATTGGTCTTTGCAGGACCTGCATGTGGAGTTTAAGGACCTGTGGATTGTTTGCATGATTCTTGTGAGGAATCGGTGAGCTATTCTAGCTTAGCACTAAGAGAAGATCGATCCTCTGCAGATCTTGGCCCAAGGATTGGGGGTTTTCATGAGTGTAGTATCATAGCCACTTTCTGTCTATAGATTGTAGGCAGAGGGAGGCAAAGGAGGAATAAAATAAATTTGTTATCTTTGTTTTCGAATATCAGGTAGGAGATATAGGATATAGTCTGATACCGTCAGTGTGGTACCTGATCTTGATTTTTTCTATATATTGCAGGTAGATGGTATCAGAGGAAAAGGAAGACAGAGTGTTGAATCTATGTGACGATTGTTGCAAGGTGCGCAACAGTCAATAGGCGGTCATGAGGACTATAGGAAAGGTTGGAAGCACTCACGGTTGCAGAGTGACAACAACAAGTTTTCCATGAGGGAAAATAGGAACAAGAATATGGCTATTGAAGGCCATGGACACAGTGGAAAGAAGAACTAGCAACAACAGAGNAGATGGATGAAGAGCTTGCTGAGATAAGGGTGAGAGTGGAAGATCTTGCACTGCAGATGCAGCAGGATGCAAAGCCACATTGGGTATATGAATGGCCCATAAAGAGAAGGGTAAAGTGGCCAATTCAGTATTTATTGGCCCGAAGGAAGCGGAGACTGTTGAAGGAATGGATGAGGCATGTTAGAAGCCTTGGTAACACAGAGGAAGTGGTTCACGTCTGTGAGGAAGAAACTAGGAGAAATCTCAATGATAAAGAGGAGGAAGAGAGATCGAGCAGAGATCTCAGAAACTGCCAAGAAGGCAGTAAGGAACTTTTAATTTGCTAGGAGGGAAATAAGAAGAGATCACTAGAAGATCTCGCGAACTGTCAGGAGGGCAGCAATGAAAGTTCAAGTTACCAGGAGGGCAATGACATGAGATCATTGAAGGATCTCATAGACTTCCAGGAGGGCAGAGAATAAATTCCTTATTTCCAGGTGGGCAAGGGAGAACAGATGAACTTAGAGGTGAGTTCATATCAACAAGAGGAGCTGACAAAGAAGAAAGGTCAAAAGAGTATTCTGATGATTGGGGGAATTCGAGTATTCCTACCAAATAGTCCAACAGAGGCTAATACAAGCATTGCACATGAGGGTATAGTGAAAAAAGAATCTGAGAAGGAGGCCATGGGGCCAAATGATTTTAAATTTAACTGTGTCTGTGATGTAGGTACAAAAAAGGAACGATAGCCATTAGAGACTATCATGATGAAAGAGTAGATATCAGAAGCTGCCCAAGGAAAAGAAGAGGAGCACACAGTTAATATGCTCACTCCATGGGAGAAGGAGTTAGAAATGTTGGAGTATTGGTTAAACCATCCAGATCCAGTAGATGAATGCAATGAGCATATAGTCATGCAGAATTTTGGAGAAGAGCATTCAGAGGAGTTGCTCAAAGCTTTCAGCTAAGGAGATGGATAGATGATGATGATTGTAATGTCAAGGCAAGCAAAAGGAGATGAAGAAGAATTCCAGTCTGAGGAGCAGCTGGAAAAGGCTAGAGTTGAACCAGCTCAAGGAAAAATGGCAGAAGCTAATCTTCCAGAGAAGGTGACTGAACAATAAGTCAATCAAGAAGAAGATAAGACTACAGAGCTGAATCTTGCAGTAGAGTGGCAAGTCAAAGCCACAAGAGATGAAGGAAATAGCAAGGGGGGTCTAATTGATCTACCCATTTGCAGGGAAGAAATGAGGCCAAGAAGACTGCATAAAGAGAGCCAGCCACGAGAGTAGTTGGACGAGGAGATAGAAGAGATGAGATGGCTAATGTTGAGGTCAGTAGTAGAATCTACTAGCAAAGAGAAGTTGGGCAGAAGGAAACCTGCAAGAGCAGTAGGGCAGCAAATGCAACAACAACAATGAGGTAGTGGAGAAGATGGACAACACTAGAGAACTGTTTGGGATAAAGGTGGATTTCAACAGTGGTGTTGGGAACCTCATGAGCAGGATCTCATGATTTTTGCAGGTGAGGAGTATGATGCAAGAGCATCTCTCCAACGTCATCAAGCGCCAGCCAACCAGCACACCCAACACATGTTCAATGGAGAGGAGAGGCACAACCCTCTCACTTTCAAATTTCAAATTTGAATTTAATGTATTAAATGTTTGTAAGGATGGTAGAGTCAAAGCCATGCCTTCGAGCATGTTGTAGTTGGTGTCACCTTAATGGTTGACAATTTTATGGGGATCTAGATCCAATTTAGATTAGATAGCCCATTCAATGTAATTCATTGTAATTAATGAGAGTTGGTGAGGATGGAAGGAAGCACTCAAGGAGCCCCCTTTTGTAAAAAGATCTTCTTTTTGTTTTACAGTTACGTAGAGAAGAATAGAAAGAATAGGGAGAAGAGAAGAAGCCATGACTCCGTTGCAGTCTGAGCTCACATTGTAAAGAGGCATTTCATATTAATACAATCAGAGTAGTTTTTCCTGCATGTTATTCTGTGTATGTTGATGAATGTATTTATGTGTTTATGATATGTTGTAGATGTATGTTAGATGTGCATTTGCAGAAATATATAGATTTTTCTATCTATTGGGTTCTTTGATTCCAGGTTTGGGTTCTTTGAGGCTTCATGCAAGAGGTTGCATGACATAACACTTTGGGTTATGTAAGACAATGCATAGACTGTAGTTATGAATTATACAAAATTTGGACAGAAACATGCTAGGAGGGCACACTAGAGGAAGTCTTGGACTCAAAGGAAAACCCTCAAGATCACTGAACATCCCGAAGGAGAAACTATGTAGTTGAGAGCATAGAGAGGGAAGACAGAATGTCTGAGGTTCTGTAGAGCTCTGCTAGGAGAGCATAGAGTGTGTGAAATAGGTGCACAGAAGGAACTCTATTTCGAGTTCAATGAGAAGACAGAGTCACTGAAGATTCTGTAGAAGCTTTGCTAGGAGGGCATCGAGAAAGTGCAAGGAGTGCACCGAGAATAACTCTCTTTCAAGTTTTGAGATAAGGGAAGTGTCACGGGGAAGACACTTACAGGGTTACTGAACACCCTGTAGGCTTAGCAAGGTGTGCTTGAGTGGGAAGTTGCAGAAAAGGGCACTTCCATCCCTTCAAGGAGAGGAAGGGACAGAGACAATTGAGGTACAATTAGTTGAAGCTCAAGGAGGACAAAGACCTATGCAAGGAGTGCACCAGGCCAACATTCAGGTGAAGTGGTGATAGACAACCGTCTGAAGGCTTGTCAGGCACAAGGAGTGTGCAGAGGTGAGAACTTGTCTCAAAGTTCTTAAGATCAGGAAGGATTGCACCATTGTCTGCAAGAATCCTGCAAGGAGTGGAGAGGTCAAGAAACTTGCCAGGTTTTAAAGTAACACAAGCTCAGGAGGGACAACGTTCCTAGAACACAGGCAAGTTCATCAAAGTCATATCAAGCTCAAAGAGGAATCAAAGGCCGAGGCCTTTGAAACTTTGAAAATATTCCAAGGGGAAGGGAAGGAGCACATGCTCAGGAAGGAGTAACAGATACTGTTGGATCTGTAGCGTAGACAACTACTGATCACGGGATCAGGGAAAACTACACGGAGGTTAGACTCGTAGAGGTGGCGTTGTCGAAGATTTGAACAGATGGTGGAGACGCTTCAAGAGGAAGTGCCAAAATCCTGTGGGTCATTGGATCTTGTGGAATAGTGAAGGGATTAATATTGAGTGTCTTTCAACACCCTTAAGCTCAGGAGGGATAGTGACCATCAGATCTAGATCAATGAGGGTCATTGATCTCATAAATGAATTCCCATATTCGGGGATTGGAGTGACAAGAGATTTGGAGTCACTGCATCGTGAACTCCCAGTTCATGAAACTCCAAATAGATCTGGACCGTTGGATCCAAATAATCGAGGATCGTTGGATCTCGTACAAGAACTCATGTATCGGAGTTCGCGGAATGGAGTGACTAGTGGTTTGGGTTGCTGCATTTCTAACTCTTGGTTACCAAAATCCTGATACGGCCAGGATCGTCGTATCAGGGGGAGATTCGTAGTCATCGATCTCATCGAAGGTAAGATTTCAGAATTCAGGATTTGATAAGGCAAGGAGAAGAACTTGCACCACGATGCCCCTGAATCGTGCAAGCCAAAACACCTTTTGGTGTTAGCGCATGACCACAGGACAGGGTTGTGTGGAGAAAACTTAAGGGAGGAGCCAAAGAGATGTTAGGCCCTTTTCGGGGTTCGGCATTTCAAAGGGAAAGAAACGCTTGCACTAGGATTGGAGAAATCGCGAAATACGAAAAGTGCCCTATGGTCTCAACATGTGGTCATAGGAGGGTGGTTGCATGGAGTTGGGGCCTAGCCGAGGGCTAGCGCTCTCACCGTTTTGAATTAGCACCCAGAGCGCACAGAGTAAGTTGTGGGTCTTTGCAGGACTTGTGCGTGGAGTTTAAGGACTTGTAGATCATTTTCATGATTCCCGTGAGGAATTGTTGAGCTATTCCATCTTAGCACCAAGAGAAGATCGATCCTATGTGGATCTTAGCCCGAGGGTCGGGGGTCTACGTCAATTTTGTATATGTTATTCCCAATATTTGTTGATAGATTATTTTGTCATCAAAAAATACTAACTCAAATTTTCTAGGGAAGGGTTTGAAAATAGAGTTCATCAAGATTTGAAATGTTGGACATGCATTAGTAAGTCCAAATGACATAATAAAAAACTAATAATGACCTTAATGTGTTCTAAAGGTTTTTTTGGGAATGTCTTCCTACTTCATTATGATTTGAGGATATCCCAAACAAATATCTAACTTAGTAAATAACATTTCTCCATGTAATTCATCTAATAATTCATCAATGAGAGGAATACAAAATTTATCTTTGATTTTCAATTTTTTGAGATTTCTATAATCTGGACACATATGTCATGAAACATCTTTTTTCATAACCATATCTACTAGTGAATGGAAATAACTTTGTCTAGGTTGAATGATGCTGACCTTTAACATTTCTTTGATCATATGCTCAATCTCACTTTTTTGTGCATATGGATACATTTAAGGCCTAATGTTAGGTGGTACACTTATTGGCTTCAAATGAATTTCATTGTCATGATATCGAGTAGATGGAATACCCTTAGGCGTCTCTCCAAATACCTTGGAATAATTGTTGATAACTATTTGAAGATACATTGGAGTAGAGGATATAAATGTTGAACATCTAGTGAGAACAATTATGAAATTACACCATGGCATGCCTTTTTGAGAAATTTTATCATTATATTAGAGTTGATCACCTTAGAGGGTTTCCCTTCCAAGGAAAATATCATGAAAATATATTGAAAATTAAGGGTCATTGTTCCCAATGATTGTAACCATTGTACCTGTAATACAACATCATCACCACCTATTTCGATGGAAATCATGGGACTAACCAATATATAATTCCCCATATTGAGCTTAATACTGTGGCACTTCCCTAAAAAAATTATGGTACCTCCATATACAATCATTACTTTAAACTTTGGTGCTGAAAATACAAAACAATTGAGAGTTTTTACTAATTTGTAATTGGTGAAGTTATGGGTACTACCAAAATAAATCAACATTGTTACCTTTTTATTTTTGATATATCCCTCTATATCGAAGGTTTGTGGAGTACCGATGCCAACCAATAAATGACTACATATCATTGGAGTAGGGAATATGGTGCTCTCTATAATTGTTATTGGTCACCCTTCTAGTAGTCATATTTTTGTTTCCCAATTTCCTTTCCATATTGAAATATTTCTCTAGGGATTTAGGTTCGAAGTGATGCAAATTATGTTGAATATTCTCCTTTAAAGTTACCACAAAGAGATATAACAATTTTTCCTATTAAAGTTTCCTTACCCAGAGATAGATCTCTTGGAATTGTTGAATGATCTCTACAATTTGAATTTTTTGTTGAAGATTTATCAATTGGAAAGAGAATGTATTGCTATTAATATCCCCATAATGTGCTACCAATTAATCGATAAAAATGGACCAAGAGATACTATAATCATTTTTTCGTATTGTTATTAATATCCCCATAATGTGATACCAATTAATCTATAAAAATGGACCAAGAGATAATATAATCCTTTTTTCTTTCACAAAGCCATTAATACCAAACAATCCATCATTTTCTAAATACAAGGATGCAATATTTACCTTTTGTAAGCTTAGCACTTGTTGTCTATCAAAGAATTGCTCCATCTAGAATATCCATGTTATAGGATGTTTACCATGAAAGTTTCTCATATTGATAATGAAAATGAAGTAGTTCCTTGGTGCCACATTGAAACCTCGATAATTTGGGTCTTGGGGTGATTAATGATTCTAAGATTCAACATTTGTGCTCTCCAATTGTGATAAAATACTCCCCACATGTGATTAAGTATCAACACCATTTTTATCCTTATTTTCATGGTTTCCTTGGATCCCCATATCTCTATTAGGGATCCTTTGTAAGAGAATGGTTTCTATGGACTTCATGTTTTTTTGTATTTTTTGTATTTCTTCCTTATTTTCATCCATCTTATTTTCCATTTCTTGCATATTATTTTCCATCTCTTTAAATTTTCTTTGTGTTTTTACCAACTCATTACTAGTTATCAACCTGGCACTCAAATAATTAAGATTTCCCTCTAATTATTGATAGCTTGTTACCCATCCCCTCATTTTCTTCATGAGTTAAAGATGATATTTATAGAGGTTTAATTGGTGTTGATTTATTTTTGGATCCATGTGGGATAACGATAATAATATTCCTCTATTTTCTCTTTAACAAGAATTTTGTATCACCAAAAATATATCTTATGTTGATTAATTGGGTTGGTTGTCATTGATGTCAACCCTTGAAGAAAGTCTGGTAGCAAATTGTGGTAGCAGAAAGGTTTGGGTAATGAACCCAAGTTTGTTTGATGCATAATGGTATGAGTTTTGATATATTTGCAGGTAAAACTATTCTGCATGGATAGTACATGTCATTCCATTTTCGTTGGTATGTGGAACGTCACATAAATCCTCATGGTTAAAGAGTTATGACCATGTGAAGTTGGAGAACCCTCATCAGTCATCTAGAAGCCCCAAAAGGTCAAAGTAGTCAAAGTGTTTGCAAAGAAGAAATTATTTAAATAATAAAGTGAAGTGATGAGTGTNTTACTAATTATGGAAAGTGGTTAAGTTAAGTGGACAAGTGGTTATAAGTGGGTTAACCCTAAAATAAGGAAAGTGGGTTAATATGGTTAGAAGGAAACCCCTTGAGAAAGCTACATAAAAGTATAAATAAGAGGCAAGGGTCTCTCATTCTAATCACACATGCATATCATTGAATATCTATTTTTGTGAAAGGTCTTTTGGGAAGGTATTATTGATAGAGAAAAATTGCAGCAAAAAAAGTGTGTCCGGAAAATTTTGACAAAAGAAGAGGGGCAAGAAAACTACAGGAAAAAAAGTGCAGCAGAAAAAGTGCAGCAGAAAAAGTGCGACAGGAAAAGTGCAGCAGAAAACGTGCGGCATGAAAACTGCAGAAGAAAAAGTTCGGCAGGAAAAGTGCAGAAGAAAAAGTTCGGCAGAAAAATTGTAGTAGGAAAAGTGTGGCAAGAAAAGTATGGTAGAAAAACTGCAACAAAAAAAGTGCGGAAGAAAAATCACAGCAGCAAAACCGCTTAAACAAAATGCTACAAGAAGAAAGAAAAAGGTATGGTTCTTATTTGTGTAGTGTTGAATTTATGAATCAAGCTGAGGTTTTTCCTTATAAATATGTTGGATTCCCTCTTGGGATTTTATGGCTTGTTGTAGAGTTGATCTGAGGTAGATCTACTGAATTTTAGTATTGGTTCATGTTTGAGGGATTTTGGTTGAGGTATATTGCTGAAGTTATTGGTATAGATAGAGGTTGTATAATAGTGAGGTTTTAGCACATGGTTTGAGGTACATACTTGTGGTATAGTGTTTGAGGTATATATGATCAGATCATATTGGTTTATGAGTATACAATGACAGGTTTCTCAGTGACATATTGAATTTCTACATTTGAGGTATATGTGATCAGAACAGATTGGTTGATGAGTATATAGTGACATGTTTATTAGTGACATATTCAGTTTCTACATTTGGCACTTATATTTCAGGGCAGTTGGATGGGGCAAGGATAGGTAATTGTAGCCACCTTCCAGTTGTAGCCAGAGAACATAGGTGGTTATATGATCCTTATGGTAGTAGCCAAAGAATTGGGGAGTTGGAGCTTCCCTTGGGTTATAGCCTAAGAAACTAGGGGGTTGGAGCCTCCTTCTAGTTGCAGCTAGAAAACAAAGGAAGTTGGTTCTTCCAATGAATGTAATTCTTAAAGATAAAGAAGAAAAATCATTATGTGTTTTTCTCCTGCTTTGGGTTTCCATGTAAAAACATTGGTGTACTATGTATGTGTATGATTGCTCATTTGTTCATTGTTTATTTACTTTGCAACTATTGGATGATAATGCTACATTGATATAACACTTGCATTTTGTGGTTAAAAAGCATTGAATTGTTCTATTATTGATTCACCCCCCCTCTTAGTAATCCAACAATCGGTATAAGAGTGGGTTCCTTTAGAAATCAGTTTAACCAATGAAAGGTAGATCATGGAGAGAAAAAACATGTATAAAAATGGAATACCACAGTTTGATGGACCAAAGTATGCATTTTGGAGAAGAAGGGTGAAAACATATATACAAGTACAGGGATTTGAAATTTGGCAATCAATTGTAGATGGATACAAAGAACAAACAGTTTCGTCGACAAATGAAAGAGCAATAAAACTCAGTCAAAATAATTTCAAAGCCACAAATACACTTATGAATGGTTTTTGTGAATCAATATACACCAAAGTTATACATTGTAAATATGATAAATATATTTGGGACAAGCTTCAAAATATTTATGAAGGAGATTCAAAAGTCAAAGTAGCAAAGCATCAAACTTATAGAGGTCAGTTCGAACAACTAAATATGAAGGAAGATGAGAATATTGCATATTACTTCTTACGGGTCAATGAAATAGTAAATGCAATCATATGATTGGCAGAAGAAATTAAAGAATCTGTAATTGTTCAAAAGGTACTAAGATCTCTTCCTTTGAGATTTGATCCTAAGATATCGACACTAAAATAAAGATCAGATCTAGACTCAATAAGCATGGATGAACTACATGGAATCTTCACATCATATGAAATGAGAAATGAACAAGAAAATCCAGATATAAAAGAAGCATCTTTCAAAGCATCCAAAAGGTCAAATAAAAAGGAAAAGAAAATGGAAAAATAACATAGCAACAGCAGTGACATATCAGAAGATGATGAAGAAGTGGGCAACTTTGTCAGAACATTGAATAGGGGAACCAACGATAGGTATAAAGGTAAGCTTCCATTGATTTATTTTAATTGTGATGGTATTGGTCATTTTTCTAACAAATGTCCTCATAAGAAAAATAAGAGGAATGATGAGGATTACTCAAATAGAAAACATACATATAAAGGAAAAAGAACCATAAAGAAAGATTTCAATAAAAGCTTCTGTACCAAAGAAGACATCTCCTCATCAGATGAAGATGAAGTCAGTGACAGTGAGACAGAAAGAGTTATATTCATGGTAGTATAAGACTCTCATATAGAAGACATCGAAGAAGAATATGAAGAGATAAAAAAATCCACATTAGTTATAGAGAATGAAGAGAAGCACTCTAGGTTGCTAGAAAATAAGAATGAAGAAAATCGAAAGAGTTATGCAGAAGTAATCAAAGGAAGGAATCATGGTCAACCAAAATCTAAGAAAACTATTGAAGATACATCTTCAAGAAGACCATCCATGTTCAAACCACAAAGAAGCTTCAATCATGATCATGATCAGTCAAGAAAAAAATTCAGAAGGAATACGCCACAAAGAAGATCATTCACTCCCAGGTATGATAATTTATTTTATGTTAATTATTTTTATTGTACTAACTTTGGACATAAGGTTGTAGATTGCAGGGATTATAAAAGAAATGTTTAAGCAAGAAATGCGTATGTGGCCCCACGTAAGATTGAATGTTACAAATGTCATAACTATGGACACATAGCTAGTGATTGTAGAAGCATGATCAATACTTCCATGAAAGAGAACACTGATATCAGATGTAAGAAAGTATGGATAAGAAAACATGAATAATAGGTGAACAAAGACTAGGTCCCAGAGAACGCAATATTGGCAATAAAACGAGATGCAAAAAATTCTAGAAAGAAAAAGAAAGATGTCAGATACAGAAAGGTTTGGAAAACAACTGAAAGAAAATAAGGACAAGTAAATAAGGAACATGTTCAAGAGATTGTACTTTTAGCCATTGTAGTGAAAGATGAATCCATGGACAAAAATAAAGAAGTCAGAGCTCAGAGAGATGATGAATCTACCAATGAAGATGATGATGAATACAGATCAGAGCAGGAATTGTTCTGAGTGATTTGACTTAGAGACTCCCAGGTGACATGAATATTAGACAGGTGGAGTCTATGTGATAGTTGTGACAGACTGAAGAACCATCCTTCGAGCAGCTTGCAGAGTTTGAATAGACAAATCCAGAGCAGTCAGTTAGCAAAAGTACAATCAGTTGTAGTAGTGAATACTTCATGATAGTACAGTGATAAATGGGTCAACATTATGGACAATGTGCAATAGAGTCTTGGATAGTATGGAAAAATATGGATTCATAAGAACACTTAGTAGTTTTTGACAGATATATGACAGTGGACGAGGGCATGGATTCATAGATTGGTTCAAAGAGTGGTTCAGAGAAAAAGGAACATTATCATAATGGGTGTTACTTACACAGGAAATGGCCTAAACAATGATAATGGATTCAAAATTGACAGATATTTTTTGGACACATGTAGTGCATACATCAATTCACATTCAAAATAGAGTAATGCTTAGAAACAATAATGACAAAACTTCCTACAATCTATGGAAAGGAAGACTAGCAAATGTGAAGCACTTCAGAGTATTTGGAAGCAAATGTTACATCAGAAGAGAAGATGGTAGAATGGGAAAGTTTGACTCTCGTGTGGAAAAAGGAGTACTGGTTGGTTACTCAAGTACAATGAAAGCATACGCGTGTTACAAACTAAGGTTGAACAAAGTTTTGCAAAGCATCAATGTAATAATTTATGAAATAGGTGGATGAGAATCAAAGGAAGAAGAAAATGAATCAATTGAAAAACTTTATGAAGAATAAGTAGAAAATGAAGAAGAAGTAGAAGGGGAATATGAATAATATCATACAAAAGTAAAAGAGAAATCTCAACAAGTACCTCCAAAGAAACCTATAAAAAGAGTATAGAAGAATCAACCTTCAAATCAGATTATCATAAACAAATATGAAGGAGTTGAGACTAGAAGAAGAATCTGTTCCCTAGAACAAAAACACCCATCACTCTCATCTATGATTGAACCAAATAGTTTTGAAGAGGCTAGCAAGGATGAATTTGTGAATAAGGCCATGGATGAAGAATTGGATCAAATAGATAAGAATGACACTTGGGAATTGGTTCCAATACCAACAAATAAGAATGTGATTGGCACAAAGTGGGTACTCAGAAATAAATTGAATAAAGATGGACAGGTTACAAGGAACAAATCTAGATTGGTATGTAAAGGATACGTAGAGGTTGAAGGAATCGACTTTGAAGAGACATTTTCCCCAGTTTCCAGAATGGAAGCAATCTGATTGCTTTTAGCTTATGCATGCTCCAATAATATTAAAGTGTATCAGATAGATGTGAAATTGACTTTTCTGAATGGGGAACTTGAAGAATAAGTCTACATCAAACAACCAGAAGGATTTCAGTTGTCAAAGAATGAAGATTACTTGTGCAAATTGAAGAAGTCCTTGTATGGTATAAAACAAGCTCCTAGAGCATGGTACTCTACAATGGATAAATATTTACAGCAGGAAGGGTTCAAAAAAGGAAGTGCAGAAAACAACCTTTACATCAAGATACGTCAAAGAAACCAAGGAATTTTTATTTCTCAAACTAAGTATATGATATAAATGCTAAAGAGGTTTAGAATGGAAGATTGCAAAGCAGTTACCACTCCTATGCAAAACAGTTGCAATTTCAACAAAGATGATGATTCAAAGTCTATAGACCAGATTAATACAGGTCAATGATTGGTAGCTTACAATATGTGACAGTATCCAGACCAGATGTAATGTAGGAAGTTGGACAGGTGTCACGATTTCAAGCAGCACCAAAGGAATCACATGTCTTAGCAGTGAAGAGGATTTTCAGATATCTCGAAGGAACANTATTGAGTACACAGATGTAGATTGGGAAGGTTTCACTGATGACTAATGAAGAACCAGTGGAGAAACGTTCTACTTGGGTGAGTGTTTAGTATCTTGGCTAAGAAGGAAACAATCATCAGTATCTTTATCTATAGCCAAAGTAGAGTATATTGCATCAGCAAGATGTTGTACACAGGTTCCATGGATGAAACAAAATCTGACATATATATAGGTTGAGTATGATGAACCCATTCCAATATATTCTGATAATACAAGTGCCATCAGTATCTCAAATAACCCGATGATGCACTCCAGGACGAAGCACATTCCAATCAAGTATCACTTTCTACGGGAACAAATTGCAGAGAAGAACATCCGAGTTGAATATGTGGGTACAAAAGAACAAGTGGCAGACATCTTCACAAAACTGCTTCCACGGGAATCCTTTGAGTATCTTTGACAGAGACTAGGAGTAATTTCTACTCCAAAATGAATTCTTTTGAATGCTTATCTTATATGTCTTAGATTCACATGAGGAAGCACCATAAAGAGGATAGGTCGGGTCGGGAGATCAGTTTCAAAAAGATTTCAGTCAGGGGGAGCATCCCAAAGGACAATTTAGTTAGGCAGAGCATCCCCAGATGAAAAGATACATTTTCCATTGATGAAAAAGGGGGAGATATTTATTAGATGAAGAGCACAGAGGCATGGTTCCAGGGGGAGCGATGGGCACAGGAAGAGCATGAGTGATATGACTTCAGTATTGCATGACATGAATTCAATATTTCATCCGAGTGTTTCCATCAATGAAAAAAGGGGATATTGTTGATTAATTGGGTTGGTTTTCATTTATGTCAACCCTTGAAGAAAGTCCGGTAGTGAATTTTGGTAGCACAAAGGTTT
>JASDQU010735451.1:240709-260217 GCA_032191745.1 Picea mariana
GTTGGCATGCAGTACTATGATATAACTTCTTAAACTCATAAAAATTTCACAGTTTGAACCTTCGTTCATAAAATGTTATAGAAAAATTACCAAAATGACTTGTTTAAGACTAATTTTAGGATTAGTAAACAAGCCCAACTTGCACAAGATATATCTCATAAATTATAAAGATTAAAGATCTAAATTTTTTTCTACATGTAAATTTCTATGTATCCTCAATATTTTTAAATTTTCAATGTTTGAAACTTCACCAAAAACATTTTGTAGAGAAAATTAAAATATGACTCATTTGAGACTAATTTTAGAGCTAGTAACAAACCCTAACTTCAATAGATGATATATATGAAACTATAACGGCCCAAAAACTGAAATTTGGAAAAAACATAATTCAATATGTCTCCTAAGTCTCCTCAATATTTTTCTTTTTGAATCGTTCTAGAAACAAAGTTATAGAGAAATTTCCAAGATGTCTTGGTTGAAGGAGAGAAACCCTAGGATCATATGCTCCAATTCCAAATGTTAATAACCAATTCCTTGGGAATGATAAAATTCAATGAATAAAATTCCACTTTGAGGGGCAAACCTCATTCTACAATGTATTCAATTTACAAGATGAGATAAGATGATCCCAAGACTATATATATATATATATATATATATATATATATATATAAGAGACAAAGGGTACAATTATAATGAAAGGGTACAATGAAGGGTTCTAGATGACCTACTAGTATAACTCTAGAAATGTAATAAATCAATATCTAGGGATTAATAATAGGTTTTATACTTAGCATGGGACTTTGTATAGGGATTAACAACTTATTTTGTATAACTTGGTAAGCTACCCCCACTAGTGAATATCTTTATGGAATTTTTCATAGATAGATTTAAAAAATTGATGTAAAGAGATATAGCCGATATATATTTTTTCATTCCATTCCCATCATTTCCTTCATTTTGGATCTAGATATCGAACCCCCACATTGAGTTGTATCATTTCATTAGTAATTTCCTACAAGGAGAAGTAATGTTCCATTTGGGTGGCTCATACTAATGGGTTAGAAACATAAAAGTTGTTAAGTTCCACCTTAGGATAATGGTGCCACATGTTATTACCCATTGATGTATTGATGTGCATATACAATGAGGGTTGTGAGTGGCTAAATAGCCCCAAGTAATAATTTGATTCATGGTTTGGATCAATGTGATTTGCAATCTACTAGTTTTCTTTTGGTATTCCTTGAAAGAGAATACTCATAAACTTCTTAGTCGACATATTTTTGAAGTTGTTGAACATTTCATATAGCCTCTTTTCCAACTTTCCATCCAACTTCTTATCCAAATTCTCATCAAACCTAGTTATGTCTTCCTAAATTTTCTTAATATGATCTTCCACACAGTCCAACATGCTTGTAGAATATCGAGTTTTCATTATTCTTAGGTAATTATGAGGTGGATTATAGGTACCCTTCATGGGTGAGGTTATTCAAAAAATTTACTGGGACATGGTTGGGAAAAGGGAGTGTCAATTGTTATATCTCTTTGATATATGTGCACGGTACAATAGTAGTACTCAACCCAATATATTAGGGCACTAACCGGGAGGCTCACAGATTCCCTTAGTCATACTATTCAATGACCCATCTACTAGATAATGATCTCCCTAAGTGATTTTCTTGGTCTACTATAGAAAAACAATGACTAATTGGTTTATCTAAAGCTAGTTTCAAGCATACATAGGATACTTCTTATATACCCAAGGATACACGAAGAAATATTTTCTTATATAGGCACTTTCTGACATGGTGTTACTCAAAGAGGTACTGATTAGGGTTACAAGGGTTTTTGACAATGGGATTCCACTTGTATCTCATGTGTGTATTCTTCCCCTTCCACTTTTTTACCCATTGAATGACATATCATTGTGTTATTTAATGATTCCATCAGGGATCAAAATTGAGGTCTTCATTTCCTTTTCAAATCCCTTTAGCCCTTCATCAAAGGGCTTAAAATTATTTCCCATGCAAATGAAAACTAAAATAAAAAACCACTTGTCAAATTTGAAATTAAAGTCATTTCATATTTTTTCAAGTGAAGAGAAAGAACAAATTTCTTAATATGTTCTAGTTTTCATTGTTTTTATTGGTTGGAAAATTTCCTTAATATGTTCTACTTTTTATTCTTTTATTGTTTTCATAATTTTTTTTTTCTTTTATTAGTCATTTTCCCTTATATCTTAGTAACAACTTTTTTTTTTAATATGTTCTACTTTTTATTCTTTTAATGTTTTCATAAGTTTTTTCTTTAATTAATCCTTTTCCCCTATAACTTAGCAATAAAAAAATAAAAAGAATGTTAACATTTTTCTTGTTCCAAGTCAATTCAAAGAAATAATTTTTATGCGTTTTATACAATACAATCCTATTTTTATGGAGCTCACACATGCATGTATATTTTGTTTATTGAAGAAATAGAAATTGAGAATCAAATTGTCACTTCTCTTGGTATCTGGATTTATGAAAAAATCTTCTTGTTATCTACTTGACTTGCTCATAACTATTGGTATATTATTTCCATCTTTTGCAAGTACCATCTTCTGCACCACATGTCTTCATGGTACTTGCTACCCAATTCCCATACTATTAATGAGGATTAGGAACATTTCTTCTTATGCACAATAAGAGTCAGGAGTTTCTTCTCCACATGTTTCTTCTGCACAACAAGAGCCACTAGTTTCTTCTCCATAGATCTATTGATCATCGCTGGTTTCTTCTCTAGTATTAATCGGCCAAGGTTTTTCTGTTCCGTGAGAAGCTATTCTTTCTCCTTCTTAATTTGAACTCTATCCTCTGCAAACTTCACCTGGAGGTCGTCTTTTTCATGTTGTGCAACTCGACATTGTTCTAGGACTTCCTCCTTTTCTTGTTTCGGGGCCTCTACGACCTGTTCTCTTTCCTCCTGGACACGACAAAGGTGAGCTTCTGTTGAGTCTGTTAATCTTCGTAGTTGGGCAGGCTCATCTCCTATTTCTATGTCTCCTATTGACAACGACACAATAGACACTGTGTGGCTTGAATAAAGGGCATGCTGTACTCCTTTAAGCTCTGCTTTTATCCTGTTGAGAATTGCTTCTTACTTTGCTTCACTTCGCTGGAAAATTTCTTCTGAGGTATCTGATATAGTGGAAATGATAAGGTCAATGTCATCCATCATGAGTATAGTGTGGAATGGAGGTTTATTGGCTTTTGAATTCTTTTGTGATGAAGGTTTCTTCAGGGATCCCTTTCTTTTCTTGGATGTTTCTGTTTCTGGAAGGGGATCTCTAGGCAGTGTTACTTCACCCTTCTTCTTCTTGTCTTATTTTCCTTCATCCTCTTATTTGTCTACTTCATCTCCTCCTCCCCCTTCAGGTGAATATGATGCAGTCTCCTCTGATACGATGTTCAGTTCTTGGACCTCTTCCTTCTTTTTCTTCCTGTTGTTGCCAGGTGCATCATATTCTTCGTGAGTGACTACAGGACTTCTGATGAGGTTGGAGTCGAACAGTTCTACTTGTTCGACTGGTACCAAAAATTCTACAATCCTTTCCCTGGTTATTTCCTCCATGTCTTCCTCAGTGAGCTTATAATAAGACTGGATCTCCTCCTTATGTTTGTCTCTGCACATAGTGATATATATGAAATGCCTATCTGTGTAGAAATTCGTGAATGGAATGAACCGATGAAGGTTGTTCGATGTCATGCGAGGAAAGGACTCAATGACCCTCTTCAGCTATAGATAGTAGGTTCAAAACACCGCATTTGACTTCCATTATTTTTCCATGCCGCTAGAATAACATAGCATGGTGAACTTTGCAGCTAGTGGTTCAGATAGCTCAATTTCAGGGAAGATCGCTCCTTCCGACATCTCCCAAGCAATGAAGGCAATGAGGATCAAAAGCCAACTAAAATGAAACTCATAGCCCTGGTCCGGAGCTTTGCGAGAGTCTTGTTCTAAATAGTTGACAAGTTAGATTGCCCAGTTCATTTGTATCCCTTCAACACATTTCCCTGCGAGGTCGATGACAAACCATGTGACCTATGTTGGCCTATTCTTCCTGATGATCTTACCAACGATCAACTGACAAGCTAGGTGCACTGCGTCATTTTGAATGGAGTCTACCTTGTAGCCCTGCTTCCCCTTTTCCAAATCACCATATTTGTCTTTTATTGTCTATGCCAGAGCGCGTTCTGCGGCTTTACCTGGGTAAAAGTCCCGTGGGTCTGGTCCTTGCATGCTTAATCTGGTGATTCAGTGGATCAATGCCAGATCTACTGTAATGAACCTATCCAACCATAGGTAACCACCATGGATGCATGACAATAGGAGCTTAACGGATGCATTAACCTCCTGATGTCTTCCAAAGTGCGGTTTCATCATTACATTGAGGATCGTGGACCTCACAATGTTCATGGTCCACTGCTGGGGGATTAACTTTGACTTTTTCTCTGCTGTCTTGGTCAAATACTTATGAGGTGAGAGCATTCCATAGTTCTTGTGGTATCCCAAGTTATAGTCATTTATATTCAATGATAGAATCCTCTCCAACCGTGGTTTGACTGCACGTGTCCCCTTCGGGAGGTATGCAGTAATCAAGGTGTAGTCGAAGTCCCTCGGGACACTGTCACGACTCACTATGCTAGCTAGAGGTGGGATGTAGTTGGGCAAGATTGATGGGATGAGCTTTGCATTTGCCAAGTCATAATGATGGTTGGTTCGTTTCTCTATCATAGCTCGAGATGGCCCAGATCAACATGTAGTTGACGAGGATGTTTGCACTCCTCTCATTGATGAAGCCTATGGTCTTGCGAATATGACTTTCTCAGCCATGAGGTCTATTAGGATTTCTTCAATGGATTTCTTTATTGCGCTAAAGTCAACTGACATACACACTCGAGATCAGATATTTCAGGTCAGTGAACAATTAACCAATGTAGCAGAATGTATGGCAAAGTCTCAATAGGCATTGTGCAAAAGAAACTAGTTCTCAACGGGCTTGGATAATTCACAATTTGCAAAAAGTGTTTTCGATAAGACAGTCAAAGAGTTAAATAGATAACATCGTAACAAACTTCTCCAACGGGTAGGAATGTGTTAATCAATGTGATTCCATCTGTTAGGGTGTGGTTACAATGGTCCAATGGTGAACGTTTCGGCAATAATTGTGTTTCTAGTCGTTATGGAGCATCGGTCTAACGGTCGGGATGCCTCCAACAGTCATATTGGTCCACTGTGGCAAAGTGTCAATTTGCATTGTTCTAATATTCCGGCGAGGTTCAATTTCTGCAATATTTCCTTATGTTAAGTCCTCTCTAGAACCTCTTGCAATTTTTCTAGCTTTGATTTCTTCTTACCGAGCTTTCTATCTTTCTTTCCTGTGATCTGATTCTCTAGATTCATTTTTCCATTCTTGTTCTTATCTCCTCTTGGCATAGTAACTTCACACTGTTGAGGGTATTTCAAAGTGTTCGAGGGTAATACTTCTTCTTCCTCTAGAGTAGGTGCTCTACTCTCTTGCATGGATAGGTTTCTTAAGTCTTCCTACGTTCTTTCAACTTCAAGAGCCAGGTCTCTGGCTCACAGTAGCTTCGACTTGTCCTCCTGTTCTTCTATTAAGTGCATTATTCTCCTAGCCATGAAATCCCTTAATTCATGTTTTTGTGTTGTAGGTCTTCCTCTTATTGTTTCCTTCGTATTTGATCTTTCTCAATCCAGGTCATCCATAGAAAAAAAGCAAATGGGGTGTTGTTCTCAACAAACTTAACCACCTCAAATTCTTCTTCTGTCGATGCTCCATGAGAAATCATAGGTATCTGGGTAATTCTTCCACATAGGGTTATCAATTTTCCTTTAAACAATCCTATCCCTCCCAATGAAGGAACCATAGCAGGCTTTCCTAAAATTTATCAGGTTATTTCTGTCATAATATTCACCTATGTTTCCTCATCCAGAACACAATCTATGTCGAAGTCTCCTATTCTTGTTTCTCTACGCTTTTTCTCTTTTACGATTTCTAATAAACTGATATCTCTATGATTATCCAGTGTTTCTTGCATGTAATAATATAGTCTCTGATTCTTTCTAGTTTTTTAGCATATTCTTAGTTTCTTGGTTTTTCTCAAGGTTTTCTTGTCGCACATTCATATTTTCAACTTTAGAAATCATCCTAGGGAAATCCAAAACCTCATGATCCATGGATTTACAACAAAGACAACTAGGAACTCTACTAGGGCATTCGTTAACAAGATGGCCAGGTCTTCTGGAGCTATAGCAAAAATTCAATCCTCTCTTTCTCTTAAATGATGCCCAACATGTTCTATATTGTGCACTGGGATCATAGTGATTAACTTGCAAAAAATTATTTCTAGGGTTCTGCATCCACTTGTTAGTCCAAACATTCTTCCTATGCATAGGGATCACATATATTTCATTATTTCTATCAAATCTATTCATATCAAATCTCCTTTCTTCCAGCTATGCCATATTTTTTAGACTAGGATCAAATCTATCAAACATACATAGATCCATTCTTTCGAAGCAAAAATTTTAACTTATCTTACCTTTACTAGAGAACAAATATTTTAAGATCTTACCTCTTTTCTTTAGAGCTGATTCCTTTTTTAACATAGAGCTTCGTAAGTCAAGTAGAATACCGCACACCACAATAGTAGATCTACACATAGAGCTTTAGTTTCTTTAGTTCCCAGCAATCACAGTTTCAGGTCCCGAAAACAAAACCATTTGTTGGCACACAGAGGTAGACCCAAGGTTCAACGCTTCAACAACACACCAACAAAACCCTAACTACCGACCCTTTCGGCAACACCTGCGAAGTAGGTGAAGTCTCACTTGAGGTAGAGGTAGGGGTGGTTGTAGGACTTCAGTGTCTACAACCTAGCTGGGACACAGATCTGTGATCACGGTACTTAACAAAGAACTTAGCAGTTAACATTCATTAGTATTTAACCCTTATTCACATCGCAGGTAAAACCCTAATTATAGAGCATCGCAGTATTCAACAAGATTTAACACATTCAAGCACTTAGTACCTCGGAATAGATCAGATGTAACATTCATTCACATTAATAAGCACTAAGCTATTATAACAGATGCATCTAACATACAGAAAGATAACAACACTAAGCATAAATCACATCAATCACACAGTACAACCACAACATAGGATATACGTGGTTCACCCCCAGCGTGGGGCTACATCCACCAACTCTTCTTCTTCTTCATTGTCTTATGTCAATCTTCGTACATGCACAGAGCCACAAAACCACTCCGCATAGGGTAGAAGATATGCTGACACCTCGCTAGATACTCCTTCCCTGAGTTATGTCACAACACAAAGCCTTTCTTATAATCACTTGCACTTAGCTCTGCAAGTTCTCAACACACAGTATGCACAGAGCTAGCTCAATCACATAGATCCAACTACAAGCACTTAGCATAGAACAACACTTAGCACCTAGCACCAACTACTTACATCGCCTAACATTCTATTTATACATTACAAATCGGCCTAAACAGGGGTAAAACCCATGGGCCAACATCCCATACCTGTTACATAAACCCTAAACCAATAAATTCCACAAAAGGTGGAGGGATCCGACGATCTCTGCTTCACTGAGCACTTTGCCTTCAACCAGCCTGTCGAAGTCCCAAAAATGGTCAAACTTGACCAGCGTTTCCACAAAACCTGGTCAAGGGCCAACAATAAATTACTATCAAATACTCTAAAATAATTCCAATAAGCATCAAATAAAAAGCGCGATGAGAAGAGATCAAGGCATTTTCCCCATTATTGTAACACACTCTGGACTCACTTCTCAGCTTATGTCATGAAAAATAAATGTATGTCATATACTGTAATTTTTTTTAAAATTATTTATATCGTTCTAAATTTCTTGGATACCATCAATTAATTGATTTCATCCTTCCTAAAGGATGATTAACCTTATTCTCCACTTTGATACCAATCTAAATAGTTCTCTGCATATCAAACATTATCCAGTGCAACAACACCATGCAATACAAAGCATAACTATGCATAACACATAATAACCTTGAGAAATATAATTGTTCACCGTAGTAGAAATTAAGCATAGAATTACACATAATAATCAACATATAAGAAAATAACATAAATAGTACTTATGTTTTATGAAAATCACTAGATTTTTGTAGACCTGAGACGCTCCACCCGAGGACAGAGATTGTTGTTCTAGAACTCTCAATAGCAGGTCACCCCCAAGCTGGGGCTATGAATCCACTAGGGAAAATGATACCTAATCCAACTAGGTATAATAGTCTTCACAAACAATGTCTAGGCCATGGTAACAAAGTCTAGTAGTAATTATAACCTACAACATATCATTCCCCATCAAATTTCACAAACCAAGGAAGTGTACCAATCTTCTCTACACCAAAGTCCCTCGGGATGTCCCACTTCTCTTCTAGGGCTCCAACACATGCCACCCAAGAAGTATCAAATATTTGTGGCTCTACAAAGTCCAACTACTATAATGGAGTCACTAGGAACCCTCCATGCCTCACACCAAGGGAAACCTATCCTAGACAATTCTCTCTCTAGGGATCCATCCTTCCCCAAGGTAACCCAAGGAGAAATTTTCACCCAAATCCACCTAGGATTCATAGGGTCTCAGTGGCTCACTAGATCACACCGTATATTTCCTAGACCAAAAATGGAAAAAATGAATGATGATAGTGATGGAATGAATATTTTTCACTAAAACCAAATTTAATATATGCATATTCCCTATTTGAAAAGTGGAAACCAAGGAGATACTTTCCCCACAACTTGGCAACTCGTTCCCCCACTTGAGAACTTAGGAAAAAATCATAACATGAGAAATTAGGCTATGACATAGGATTAATTTAATATTTGACTTAGCCCCCTTGGCTTAAGCCCCTTCCAATAATCCATTATCTCCCTTTCCCTCTCATGGATTTGTAGCTTCTAATACACTCTTATCTTACTTGGTCTACAACAATGTTGTATTTTATTAATATATCAAAGTGTGATTACAATTTACAATGCCAGGCTTGCTACCCTTTCAACAAACATGCTCTCTAGCCTAATATAACATAGGAAATCTGGTCCAAAACATATATACACAAGAACTCTAACCCAAAAACCATATTTTCTAACAAGCCCATATAATGTATGTACATTTACAACCTAGGAATCAATCTTGAGGTATTACAAGTGGAGTCACTAGTTCCATTGTAGATAAAAACATCCTAATATATAGGGTCAAACTATCACAGAGAAATGTGAAGAGTAACAAACTTCCTTTCAAAAATCCAAACTTTAACTACTTGCAATAACTAAAAATCAATTGAAGGAATCAAACACCTTGTTCCAGTGGTTTCCCTGAGATGTATATTTTATGATAATCCCACTATGATTTTAACCAATCCAATCTATACTTTGAGACTTGCACATAAATAAAGAACAACTTTTCCCAATTTAATTGCTTATAAATAAAAAAAAGTACGATAGTAGCTAAATTTAAGGAAATGATCAGGTAAGCTAATTCACACATTTAAACACCAATTGAATTCAATAAAAATAGTAGAAAAAATTCATTTGGTGGGGGGNGAGATATTCATTTTATTACTAATAAAAAAAAATTACAATTATACTTGATATTCTTCTACCAACACCTTTTGTAATTGTCACCCAGGTTCCTCCGATCCCAAGCCACTTAGGACAACTTCTGGGCTCTATTTCCTTACTAAGAAAAGGCTTAAAGAAACTAGAAAGTTTAAACATCAAATACAATAAAAGGAACCGATAACTTAGAAACTAGAGTTTCTAGTACAAGAAGGTCATCATAACTCATATTCACAATCACCTTTGACTTCTCCAACATAAGGGTGCCAAAATGGTGGTTCTTATATCTACACTTTATTGAACATTATGCCTCATTTTATAGTCTTATGAATTGGTTGAGGTAGTTGGTAATATTCTTTAAGGAGGTACATGTGTATGGATCTTGCAAAATTTCTTAGGAGCAGGTGATTTTCAAGAATTTATTATGTTTTTCCCACTTTTCAAGGTACATGCACCTTTTGTGAAGGAAAGGAGCATGTACATGCACCTTTCTCAATGGAAAAAGGTATGGGAATCATAAAATCATGTTTATTTTTTGTCATGCTTTAGGATGAGAAATCACTGCAAGTAATAAATATGGAGATATGGGCATTAGAGAAATGATGGTGTTAAATATTCCTATAACAATTTAAGCAAGGTTCTACATAGTATTAAAGTTGAGGATGAAGTCCTCTACTCAACAAGAAAAATAATGTCCCATTTATGTATTTTAAATGTTACATGTAGAAAACTCATGACAACCTTGAATAGGAATTTCTCTTGGTTATATCGAGAAGTAAAAGAAATTAATTGTCATAATATCCTTTGGATTTCATGGATTTTGTGTAATGGCAATACAGTTGTATAGCTGAGGAGTGTCTAAACCCAACTTTTTTCAACTTCAACAGGTGTGTGCCAATGATTCCCTTTCTCATTTCTTTGTACTCTTGTTGCATATTCTCATCAAGAGTTGTTTGTTGAAAATAGTGGACTTGATATGAGGCTTCATCCAGTAAAACTGGTTTTCTCATAGTACTAATTGGGAGTAAAGAATAAGATACATATGTCGCAAGGTTGTGGGCCAATACCATTTTCCCTCTTTATTCATTCTTTCTAGAAAAGTCTCAAAAATTTGTATGCTATCCTACTATCAATTTATATGGTTGTGTTGTGCCCATGCGGGGGTTTCTTTGAAGTACGCATGGGTAGATCTATGAAACAATCAAGTGGTATTACATCCACCTTTTGTAATAGTTTTACTAGTTTAATAACTTTCAATTTCAAATGATTATGATTTTTTATGCATAAATGTGACAGTTATTTCTTATTGAAATGGTATCATGCAAAATATGAGTGCTCCCTTGAAGTATTATCTTCCAATCATGTAGCAACAAAATTATATTATAAATATACATAGACATCTATAGAATCCTAAGGAAAAGGAGTTATAATTTGCAAATATATGGTTGTAGGATAAAGTATAAGGAAGATGGTTCGATCTCCAAATACAAGGTGAGATTGGTGGCTAAAGAATTTTCACAAAAGGTCAATTTGAAGAAATGTTGCATCTTTAGCTATGATGAAGATAATTAGATTGGTGTTAACTATAAAACATTATTTAACTTAGTCTAGAATAGAAGCAAACATACTTACAAAGCATTAAAAATCCATATATTCCCTAACCTATGTGTAATACACCTTCATTTAATATTTCCTGAGATGTACACAAAGTAAGCATGGTTTTTTTATAATTGGGGTTGGAGGAAAGTGGAAACCAATAACCATCTAGCCAACACTTCAATTTCATCAATTTATAAGGTGGATCATAAACTATCATTACACATTAAAAATCTCCAAGTGTGACTTAGACATAATAGTAGAGAATTAGAGGTAACCTATGCTTCAATGGATGCTCCTCAACTATATAAATCAAAAGATCAACGAAATAACACAAAACTGTTGACCGGCGAAATTGAACGCTCGTCAACTGGAGAAGTGGATCCGGTCCGGGGTTGTCTAAATAACCCAAGCCGTTTGGGATGATCCACCCCGACGGGTTTAGCGTCTCCGTTGGCCGATCTAAGTCCTAGGAAAACAAAAGGAAAGCTCAACTAAAGAAACTAATCTAAGTGAAAAAGAAGCTACAACAAACTATATACAAACCTAAAGCATATATACAGTTTACTTACTAATATTATACAACCATAATTCTACTTAATAAAATGTTCAACTATCACCAGAATTAAATCTTAATTATATATGTACAACATTTACAGAATGCAAAGTTTAATTAAAACTTGCAAAATCATTGTAAACTGTCTTATGACAGCGAAACTAATATTTTTGGATTTTTTATAACTTTTATGTGAAAGAAGAGAAATGAAAGCTATCTAAGCTAAGCAATTAAAATAACAGTCCTAACTGTAAATCTGAACTATATATCTATCTAAACTATTGATAATTCTCTAATTTATTAACTATTAAATTGCAAATAACAAACTAACCTGAAGTAACGCTTCCTATTTGTCCTATGCACAGTACTCGATTTAGCTGTTTGATGGGAGGAAACCCACACCAGATTTTTACACAAGCTTCTTGTAAATACGAAGCAACAATGCTCTTTGAATACAAATGACAGAACAAACAAGACATAAAACAACAACAATATTATATTTCACAAACCATCACTTTTAAATAAATCCCAGTGCGAAGATTTGTGCATGACTGCTCATTTAACCAAGAAGATTAACCTTCTATTAATTAAATTAAAACAGAGTAATTGTTGTGCGTAAACTGAGATACATCAGATATGGACAAAAATTAAATCATAACGCATCAACCTGTATCAAATATTGATATCTAAAGTAGTCAATAATTTGATAACAAATTAAAATGCACAAAACTTGAACGAAAGTATGATAAATTGAAAGCTAAAGCTGTTACAAAGCATCCACTTCCATTCAAGTCTGTATAATCATAAGCCCATAGTCTTTGTTCTCCCAACAGTGATGGGTTAATTACAAAAAATAAATGAGTATATAAAGGCCACAGGGTAAAACATCCCTGTCGGAATTATCAAAAACAGTTTACAAAAAATCTGGGAACAATCTCCCAAGTCTCTATTTCTGCCTATGACTAACAACTTAAAACAAAACTACATCATAAAAAGCACGTTCTAAACTGCCACAGCATGTCCAATTTCTCATTGAAATTCATATGCACCTGTAGGTGGACAAGAATAAACAAGTTTAGATAACGTTTTGTTTGTAAAATTAACAAAAATCTAAATTTTAAGACTAGCTACAGAATCTTACAATTCTGTAGCTGGTCTTATTTGCAAATAGAACCGTTTTAAATCAATCCAAACGATAACAGAAATATACTGGACCTATTAAACAAATATTTACTTACTAATTGAAAACAAATCATTCACACCAAAACAAACCAAAACTTTTATGCCAATTTGAAACAAACGAAATCGTGGTCAATTAACCGAATGGTAACAGGGATATATGCAATCTATCAACCAGCCTTTTTATTACCAATTTGAAACCGACAGAATCATTTTGACAATTAAAATCCAATGAAATCATTTTTATGAATCAATTTCAATCAAACAAATCTTTGGTACGAATTCAATATAGAAACAATATGTCAATCCAACACTTAACATAATCGTTTTTAAATCCAAAACTAACAGAGTTGTTTTTTCGAATCAATAGATTACATTGTATTTATCAAACCAATCGTTGATATTAATGCATCGCATACACAAAATATTATGCTAATTCAAACATACAAAATCGTTTCAAAATCAAACCAAACAGAACCGAATCGAACTAACTCAGAGCCGACACAATCCAAGAACAATAAAATCGTATTAATCCAAAACATAGCTATATTCGATATTAGCAAACAAATCTTCAATGCAAACAAAATAGTTTATACTAATCCAGAACGAAATCTTTTATACTAATTCAAGTAAAAATGAAATCATTCCTGGAAATTCGAAGTAAACAAAACCGTTTCTTAGTCTATTAAAACAAACATAATTAATCGGCTATGCTAGTTCAAACCAAATCATACAAAATCGATGTGGAAATACATACCCGGGTATTAGGAAAACGATTTGATCAGGATAACTTTGAATTGACAAAGGCCGTTGCTAACTCAACATTTCTGAAGACAATTGAACCGGTGGTCTTTTGCTTCTTCTCATTGGCTTGTAGCCTGTCATTCTCCTTTGATAACACAGTAACTCATTCCTCTAATGATTTAATCTTAGATTGCAATAGGGGAACATCGGTGTAATAATGTTCAAGCCAAGAATTACATTGAGTACACGATGGTTGATCGGGTCTTGGCATTACAGGCAAGGTTTCTTTCAAGTTACTAGGGGTTTCACTGTGAAGCTTGATTCTCGGGAAGTTAGGGTCGTTCTTGAGGCACGGAGGTATGTTGGAAACATAGTCATAGGGTTCCACAGAATAGAGGCCATGAGAGTAAGGGTATTCCTCGACCAAGAAGCGTTCAATCTTAGAGTCTGAATCCTCGCTCAGGACAATAGGCTTCTGGTCAATGTTTTGCTTGGGCTTGTTTCGAGCACATCTGGATATCCATCGTGCATTCTTCTTTCCCCTACTATTGACACCAATATCACCTTTGCCTTTCTTCCTTACAGGCCTTTTGATGGTCTTAGTATTGTCTTTAGCACATGGGTCGGCCATGGTATCGGGTAGGTCAATGTTGGGGAAGTTCGAGGGATTGACAGGGGGTAGAAGGGTAGGAGGTGGCACAGCTGGCCCAACCAGAGTTTCAGTGACCACAACCTTGTCCACTTGGACACACTCGGGAGTGGCAAAGCCATTCCTTGATAGGAAGGCTTTCCAATAGTCACCACTAATATTCAAATGATGAACGATAATGACTTTGATCAAGCAGTGATGGAAAAGGCTGCTATCATCCTTCTCATGCTTAAATCGTTTGGACATTTTGTAAAGAATGCAAAGGAGATAGTGCAGCATATTCAGAGGGTAGTCTATAAAATTCATCAGCAACTGAAGGTGATAAAGAAATACTAACCCATAACGACCTTTGCAAGTTACGAATTGTTTAACAATTTCTAATAGATCATGCCATCTGGTCTTGAGGGCAGTCACAGGCATACCTCTATCACAACTAACAATCTTTCTTGATGTGAATAGGATCGGCCACGACACCTCGTCCACTTTAGATTTCTTAAAGCATCTCTGTCCTTTAGCTGGTAAGCCTGTAGCTGAGCTGAGGAATTCCTCATTTAGCTCGAGTTGTATGTCTCCGACCTTAGCCCTGCATCCGTCGAAGGTGAGGGCAAACTGTTGGGTGATCGAAAGGTTGAAACCCTCAAACTTTTGGATAAAAACTAGCCAGCCACTATTCTCCAGGTCTTTGCGAGCATTGTCGAATAGAAGGAGTGTTTGGCTGCCATTAGGTTCTATGCGCACCACAGGTGCCATAGGAGAGAGCACGCAGTGAGCCGGGTAAAGGGACAAGGGTTTGGACAGGGTATACGTAGGATCGAAAGTTCAAGGATTTCCCCAAAACCAACAGAGGCAACCCGGGATAGAAGGTAGGCATTAATGCCTAAGTGTGCAAGGGTGGTGGAACGAAACAGTCCATGCAGAACATTCATATCGAATGTACAATTGATAGCGTTATGGTGATTGACTATTGGTGTGTGTCAAAAGTAATGCGAATAAAACAACCATTGAAAAATATGATGAGTCGACCCGAATATTTTCACAACAATAGTGTTTGCATGATTTAAAACCAAAACAATGTTTCGAATATAGCACCAAGGATTCAATCATAAATCGTATGATTTGTATGAAACCATTGCACTAAGGGTCTAATCACAATGTCAATGCGTTGTTATGAGACCATTGAATTCGATCACAAACAATATAACATCAAACCACCATTGTATCAAGGACTCAATGACAGTCATTAGAATATCATCACAATCTTATAAAAATGAAGTCATGTCAACACAAAAAAATTGCCAAATGAGTAAAGGTTTTGGTGTCTTTCCAACTGTGTGACCATTATTGAATTAGAAGTGCAATGAACACATAGACAAAAGTTACCATAGTAATCCAGTGACGATTTTAATGCTATTGACACGACTTTGAACCAAGGTTTTCACGCTTTCAGTCGTGAAAACGAAAACAAAAGGCAGGTGTGCGAATGAGCAAAAGATTGCAATGAGAATCAAGGGTTCCAAAACACTTGTGTAGGCAGCTTATAAAGATAGGATAAAAATGTGAAATGGATGCCAACAAAAAACTACCTAATGAAATGATCCATTTTTTTTTTAAATTTAAAACCCCAATAATTCCACTGATGCAGCAACAATGTAGCATAAAACTACACCATGTGAAAATCAAATTATGGAAACATTTCAAATTTATATACTTGAGAACACAATGTATTGAAACAAATCTCCTCGAGATTCCTAATTGTTTCTTTGTCCACTTGATATTGTTCAAGAACCCAACATGCATGTAGGTCCTTTTAAGTAGTTCTTACATGTAGTGAGAGACTAAAACTTCTATGTAGTTAACAAAATTTTGTCTTTCATATTGTTTTCAATTCCTATTAGACTATTTTTTATAAGTCATCCCTTATTGAAACACCTACTCTACCTATTCTCATTATGTTATGGTTATAAAAAATGCCAAACACCCAAACAAAGAAACTTCAAAGAATAAATTTTATAAATCTAAGATTCCATAATGAAAACAAAGACAATAAATACACATTTCAACTCATCTATTAATGACTATTTGTTATGCAAGAAAAATAATGCATGTAGTATGCAAACTTATTTCGACCTATAATAAATTTTTCTCAAAGGAATGACCAATTCAAAGGGACATTTACATTATAAATGCCACATTCATTATAATTATGTTAGATGATAAGGCTCATTCAAATCCTTTTCCATTATAAGGATATATGCAAAAAATTATGGGACACAACAATTTGACTGGTGTTGACATAAAGGGTTCATTTTGATGGCATAAAAGAACTTTGATATGGTTAACAACATTTCTTCTAAATATAGGAGAAGCTTACTAGACACTAAAACTTTTTTCTTTACATTATAGGCTAGATGCAAGGAAATATGTATAATTCCTCAAGAATAAGCTGTAGGGTAATTAACTTGGTTCTATAACCATATGAACTTTAAGGCAACAATTTAATAATGTATAGTTTCTGAGAAAAATAACATTGAAAAATAGATAAAAATTAGCTAACGTAACAAATACATTCAACTAACATAACACATGGGGAAATAAATTGGATATACCTTCAAATCTAAGGTAGTTGTTGTTGGATTACTGAGAGGGCGGTTGAATCAGTAATATAGAAATACAATCCTTTGTAACCACAAAAAGCAAGTATTATATCAATGTAGCACTATGATCCAATAGTTGCAGAGTAAATAAACAATGAAAAAATGAGCAATCATACACATAAACAGTACACCAACGTTTTTACGTGGAAACCCAAAGCGGGAGAAAACCACATAATGATTTTTCTTATATCTCTTTAAGAATTACCTACTTTGGAAACACCAAATCCCTTTTTTTTCCAGCTACAACTTGAAGGAGGCTCCAACCCCCTAGTTTCCCAAGCTACAACCTGAAGGAAGCTCCAACTCCCCAATTCTCTGGCTACAACCAGAAGGAGGATACAACCCCCTAGTTTCTCAGGCTACAACCTGAGGGAAGCTCCAACTCCCCAATTCTTAGGATACGATCAAAAGGAGGCCACAACCTCCTATGTTCTCCGACTACAACCACCTGTCCTTGCCCCATCCAACTGCCCTGACGTATAAGAATAATGATGGAACCACTGTCACACTATCACTGTGAGATATACTGCTGTAAACCTATACCAATCAACCTGCACCAAAAAACCTGTACCAATAACTTGAACCATGCATCAACCATGCATAAAACTGTACCTCAAACTGTAATCAACTTGTACCATAAATGAGTGCATCAACCATGCAACAACCTCTAATCAACATGTACCATAAACAAGTGCATCAACTATTCACAAACATGTACTTCAACCTATACCATGAACAAGTGCATCAACCATGCACCAAACCTGTACAAATAACCTGCCACAACAGCCTGTCCAAACAACCTATCACAACATCATGTCTCATCAATCTTATCCACCAAATTAGATCTAATCACGAAGATCAATCACCAAGAAAACTCTCCACCATATGCACAATATCACCAAGATGTGCATCAACCAAGCATAACAAAGTAACTCATAATCATCACCAAGATCAATATATGCTTCTAATAATATACCAAGACAAGTATGCTACATCATCCATAAACGATGTGTCAACANAATCACGCATCAACTACTGATGCAGGAGCACCACTCCAAGTTAGCTACGCGCTAGGGAGCCAGCACATCAAGAATGCATTCATTGGAATGAGAGAGGCACAACCCTCTCGTTTTTCAAATTTTGAAAATGTATTAAATGTTTGCAAGGTTGGTGGAGCCAAGCCATGCCCTTGAGAATGTTGTAATTAGAGTCACCTTAATGGCTAACATTTTGATGGGATATAGATCCAATTTAGATTAGATGGTCCATTCAATGTAATTCATTGTAATTAATGAGAGTTGGTGAGATGGAGGGAAGAGCTCGAGGAGCCCCTCTTTGCAAAAAGATCTCCTTTGTATCTGTAGGAGTTAGTTCGGAGAGAGTATAACAAAAAGAATAGGAAGAAGAGAATAAGTCGTGACTCTGCTGCAGTCCAAGCTCACATTGTAAAGAGGCATTTCATATTAATACAATCGGAGCAGTTTTTCCTGCATGTTATTCTGTGTATGTTGATGAATGTCTTTATGTGTTTGTGATATTCTATAGATATATGTTAGATGTGCATTTGCAAGGATAGATATCTTTCATTATCTGTTCAAAGTTCTTTGATTCCAGGTCTATATTCTCTGAGGCTTCATGTAAGAGGTTGCATGACAGAACACTGCGGGTTCTGTAAGCCAATGCATGGAGTGCACTTCTGAATTCTGTGGAATTTGGATAGAGATGTGCCAGGAGGGCGCACTAGAGGAAGTCATTGAATCAAGGAAGAAGCCTCAAGGTTGTTGAAGACCTTGGAGGTAAGACTGTGCATATGAAGGCATAGAGAAAACAAATTTTTGAGAATTTTGTGGAAGCTCTGCTAGGAGGGCATTGAGAAAATGCACAGGATGCATTGAGGAGAACTCTATTTCGAGTTTGGTGAGAAGACAAAGTCACTGAGGATTTTGGAGAACTCTGTCAGGTGGGAATTGAGTTGGTGCAAGTGTGCACAGAAGGAACTCTTGTCTGATTTCAGAGAGAAGAGAAGTGTCACAGGGAGAGACAATCACAGGGTTACTGAACACCCTGCAGGCTCAACAAAGTGTGCTTGAGAAGGAATTTTTTAGAGGGAATCAATATCCATTTGAAGGAGAATGCAAGGGTCGAATCCCTTAGAGGTTTGAGAAGGAAAAGCTCAGGATAGATAGCACATTTGTGTGTGGGGACTCTATAAGGAGTGCATAGGCCGAGAAGCCCTTTGAGGTTTCACAGTCAACAAATCTCAGAAGGGATAGCATTCCTAGAACGCAGACAATATCCAAAGGAATTGAGCTCGCAGAGGAAGTGAAGGTTTCATCCTTTGAAGCATTCAAAATATTCCAAGGCTTGGAGAGAGTGTTTGCTCAGGAAGGAGCAACAATAGCTCTTGGATAGGTACTGAGAGGAGAAGATCTAGACCTTTGA
>JASDQU010735451.1:265011-285910 GCA_032191745.1 Picea mariana
AGAGGAAGTGAAGGTTTCATCCTTTGAAGCATTCAAAATATTCCAAGGCTTGGAGAGAGTGTTTGCTCAGGAAGGAGCAACAATAGCTCTTGGATAGGTACTGAGAGGAGAAGATCTAGACCTTTGAATCTACACCCAGACACACAAGAGGAGAGCACACAAGGAGATCAGATCTGAACCGTCTGATCTAGCACCAAGGACTGATAGCCGTAGGATCTAGGAGAAGCTGCGAGAGGTTTAATCCCTGGGAAGCCACACAGAAGGGTAGAATGGATGATAGAAAATTTGAGGGAGAAGTGTCGAAGTTGTGAGAGTCATTGGATCTTGTAGAGTTGCAAGGTGGTTAGAGGCTGAAGAAGCCCATCACCCAGGATTCGAAGGTCAATATGATCTGTTGATCTCATTTCAACCCACATTGTTGGATCATTTCACGAACTTGGGGTTCATGAGTGTGGAGGGCATACCAAATTCTTGGTTTTTTGTGAAGTCCCAAGTTGCGAGGAGCAGGGAAGGAGATCTAGACCGTTGGATCCAAGCCACATGAGAACCATTGGATCAAAACCTCCACATGGTATCACGTATAGTTGCTTGTGCTAAGGCCCAGTTGTGGTCGCATGGTGATGTGAGGCTCGTGCTTGGTGTTAAGTTGCATAGGGCAGGTTTTCACGAATGACCTGTGGATCAGATTCATTGAAGGTTCCAATAGGGATCTGAGAGAGATGCTTTGGCTTGAGGTGAATTTAGAATGATCCTATGCGGATCTTGGCCCGAGGGTCAAGGGTCTATGTCAAGAGTGGTATCAGAGCCTGATTTTGTCTATATACTACAGGCAGAAGGAGGCAGAAGGAAAAGAAAACAATACTCTGATACAAAACAAAGTGGTATCAGAGCCACCTTTTGTCTGTAGACTGTTGGCAGAGGGAGGCAGAGTAGATAAAGAAATATTTTTGCACGGTGAGCAAATGGTAGATAGCTAGGTGGGCTGAGCTAGAAGGACTAGTCATGTTATTGAGAAAGAAAATGAATACTGAAGGCCATGAGCGTCATGAAAGAGGAAACCACCAACATATGAGTAAAGCAAAGATTGACAAAGATCTCGCTGAGATAAGAGAGAGAATGGAGCAGCTTGCATTACGGATGCAACAGGATGCAAAGACACATTGGGTGTATGAATGGCCCATGAAGAGAAAGGTGAAGTGGCCAATCAAGGAGTTATTGGAAAAAAGACAGTGAAGGCTATTGAAGGAATGGCTGAGGTATGTGGAAAGCCTCGGATATGAAGAGGAGATGGTTCATGTGTGTGAACCAGAGACTGGGAGAAATCTCAGTGTCATTGAGGATGAATTGAGATCATGGAGGATCTCAAAGATTGTTAGGAGGGTAGGACAGAAAACTAAGGTTCCCAGGAAGGCAATGATATGAGATCGTTGGAGGATCTCATAGACTGCCAAGAGGGCAGAGAGGAAATCCCATATTGCCAGGTGGGCAAGGGAGAGAAAATGAGATTGTCTGAAAGTCTCATTAACTCAGGGATGACTTTGGATCAATGAGAGGAGATGACAGAGAAGATGAGCTCAGAGGTGAGTTCATATCAGCAAGGAAAACTGATAGAGAAGGAAGATCATAAGAGCATTCTAATGATTGGAGGAATTGAGATATTCCTGCCACTTAACCCAGTTGAGGAGAGAGCTTGTGTTGCAGAGGTAGTAATAGTGGAAGGACAACTAGCTATGATTGTCAAAGAGAAGGAGTAGATATCAGAAGTTTCCCAAGGAAAAGAAGAGGAGCACACAGTTAAGATTCTCACTCCATGGGAGAAGGAGCTAAAAATGTTGGAGGGTTGGTTGAACCAACCAGAGGCAGTAGATGACTACCATGAGCAGACAGTCATGCGGATGTTATCAGAGGAGCATTCCAAGGAATCGCTTAGAAATTTCAGCCAGGGAGATGAACAAATGATGACTGTAGTGTCGAGGCATGCAGCAGAAGGCGAATCAGAATTCCAGTCTATGGAGAAGCTGGACGAGATAATGGAGGAGATCAGGAGGCTAATGTTGAGGTCAGCACAAGAAGTGGTCAACAAAGGGAAGATGAGCAGAGAAGAACTTCCATAGCAGCATGGCAACAGATGCAACAGCAGCAGCGAAGCAGTGGAGCAGATGGACAGCTGCAGAGAACTGTTTGGGATCTAGGGAGATTTCGATAGCCATGTTGGGAATATCATGAGCAGGAGATCATGAATTTTTTCAAAGCAGAGGAGTATAATTCAGGAGCATCACTCCAAGCCAGCTATGCGCCATCCAACTAGCACATCAAGTGCACATTCAATGGAAGGAGAGAGGCATGGGCCTCTCATTTTTCAAATTATAAAATTGTATTAAATGTTTGTAAGGATGGTAGAGCCAAGCCATGCCTTTGAGCATGTTGTAATTAGAGTCACCTTAATGGCTGACATGTTGATGGGATCTAGATCCAATTCGGATTAGACGGCCCATTCAATGTAATTCATTGTAATTAATGAGAGTTGGTGAGATGGAGGGAAGAGATCAAGGAGCCCCTCTTTGTAAAAAGATTTCCTTTGTATCTGTAGGAGTTAGTTCGGAGAGAGTAGAACATAAAGAATAGGGAGAAGAGAAGAAGTCGTGACTCTGTTGTAGTCCAAGCTCACATTGTAAAGAGGCATTTCATATTAATACAATCAGAGCAGTTTTTTCTGCATGTTATTCTGTGTATGTTGATGAATGTCTTTATGTTTTTATGTTATTCTATAGATGTATGTTAGATGTGCATTTGCAGGGATAGATATATTTCACTATCTATTCAGAGTTATTTGATTCTAGGTCTGGATTCTTTGAGGCTTCATGTAATAGGTTGCATGACAGAACATTGCGGGTTTTATAAGCCATTGCATAGAGTGCACTTCTAAATTCTATGGAATTTGGACAGAGTTGTGCCAGGAGGGCGCACCATAGGAATTCATTGACTCAAGGAAGAAGCCTCAAGGTTGTTGAACACCTTGGAGGTAAGACTGTGCATAGGAAGGCACAGAGAAAACATAATTTCTGAGAATTATGTGGAAGCTCTGCTAGGAGGGCATTGAGCAAATGCACAAGATGCATTGAGGATAACTCTATTTCGAGTTCAATGAGAAGATAGAGTCATTGAGGATTCTAGAAAACTCTTTCAGGTGGGCATTGAGTTGGTGCAAGTGTGCACAAAATGAACTCTTGTTTGAGTTCGGAGAGAACATAAGTGTCACAAGGGGAGACACTCACAGGGTTACTGAACACCCTGCAGGCTCAACAAAGCATGCTTGAGCAGGAAATTGCCAGAGGGCATCAATATCCATTTGAAGGAGAAGGAAAGGGTTGAATACATTAGAGGTTCAAGAAGGAAAATCTCAGGATGGATAACACAGTCATGTGTGGGGACCCTGCAAGGAGTGCAGAGGCTGAGAATCCCTTTGAGGTTTCACAGTCGACAAAGCTTAGGAGAGATAACATTCATAGAAAGCAGGCGATATCCAAAGGAATCGAGCTCGTAGAGGAAGCAAAGGTTTCAACGTTTGAATCATTTGAAATCTTCCAAGGCTCGGAGAGAGCATGTGCTCAGGAAGGATCAATAGTAGCCATTGGATTGGTACTAAGAGGAGAAGATCTGGACTGTTGAATCTACGTCTAAGAACACAGGAGGAGAGAATGCAAGGAGGTCAGATCTGAACTTTTTGATCTAGCACCAAGGACCGATAGCCATCAGATCTAGGAGAAGGTGCGAGGTATTTAATCCCTGGGAAGTTGCACAAAAGGGTAGAATAGACGACAGAAACATTGAGGGAGAAGTGTCGAAGTTGTGAGAGTTGTTGGATCTTGAAGAGTTGCAAGGTGGTTAGAGGCTGAAGAAGCCCATCACACAGGATTCAAAGGTCAATATGAGCCATTGATCTTGTTTCAATCCACGTCATTGGATCATTTCATGAACTTGGGGTTCATGAGTGTGGAGGGAAGACCAAATTCTTGGTTTTTCGTGAAGTCCTGAGTTACGAGGAGCAGGGAAGGAGATCCAGACCGTTGGATCCAAGCCACGGGAGAACTATTGGATCAAAACCTCTATGTGGTATCGCGTATAGGTACTTACGCTAAGGTTCAGTTGTGGTTGCATGGTGATTTGAGGCTCGCGCCTAGTGTTAAGTTGCGTAGGGTGGGTTTTCATGAAGGACCCGTGGATCAGATTCATTGAAGGTTCCAATAGGGATCTGAGAGAGCCACTTTGGATTGAGGTGAATTTAGAACGATTCTGTATGGATCTCAGCCTGAGGTTCGGGGGTTTGTGTCAACTACTCATCAACTATGACTCATCAATATGTACCAACATCATCAACTATACATCTCATGTATGTGCCAACTCATCAACTACTTGTCTCAACCATGTACCCAACATGTACCTCAACCAAAATCCCTCATCAATTTAATCATATGGATATGATTTGTAACTTTTTTATAGACCTGGTGTATACGATCACATACTTGCAAATCTTCCTTAACTTTAACAACAAGAGACTAACATTTTCATCAAACTTTACTTTAGTCTCACATGACTAATTTTGGATTAGTCAAAAACCCTAACTTGAAATAATCATAACTATGTACTTGTAATGAATAAAGATCTGAAAATGGTACACAATGTTCTTCAGTGTCTTTTATGCAATTCCTCCAGATTTCACTACTTGGAACCTCTCAGAAAAGGCGTTATAGTGAAAATGGCATACCTTGTTGAATGTTGGCTTATTATAGAGAACGAACTTGTAGAGCGTGCCCCACACATAGTGTTTTTTGTATGGATCTAAAAATTTTACAGAACATACTATAGATTGTATTTTAACCAATACATTTGGTCGTACTGAATTTGGATTTTCTATGACCTGTTTACTTGAAACACCTGTTTTAGACTAGTTTCGAGACTAGCCACAAACCCTATTTTCCACGGTGTGTAACTCCACAAATAAAACGACCCATAAGATGAAATTTGTATCACAACTACTTGGATATGTTTCCACAATGTCCTCCCAATTTCAAGGTCTGAATCATTCTAGAAAAAAAGTTATTGTGAAAATGGTGAGATGACTTGTAAATGACATACCTTAGAAAGCATCATCAAAATAATTTATCCTCCCTTGAATTTCGGTCTTCTTTACTTCATCTTCCCTCTGAAATTTGGCTTAGATATCCTTTGGTTACCTTAGTCACTTGTAGATATTCAATATACTCAAGTGTGATTAAAAATGGGAGACCCTTACCTCTTATTTATACGTTCATGTAGCTTCCTCAAGGGGTTACCTTCTAACCATCTTAACCCACATTCCTTATTTTAGGGCTAACCCACTTCTAACCACTTGTCCACTTAGTAATTTATCCATTAAATTTATTCTTTAAATAATTTATTTTGTATCTACTTTGACTTATAGTACACTCATCACTTCACTTTATTATTTAAATTAACTTCTAACCATCTTAACCCACTTTCCTTATTTTAGGGCTAACCTACTTCTAACCACTTGTCCACTTAGTAATTTCTCCATTAACTTTATTATTTAAATAATTTATTTTGTATCTACTTTGACTTATAGTACACTCATCGCTTCATTTTATTATTTAAATAATTTCTTCTTTGCAACCACTTGACTACTTTGATCTTTTGGGGCTTCTAGATGACTCATGCGGGTTCTCTAGCTTCACATGGCCATAATTGTCTAACCGTGAGGAGTTATGTGATGTTCCACATACCACTGGTAATGGCATGACATGTACTATCAATCTAGAATAGTATTTCTTGCAAATATAATAAAACTCATACCATTATCCATAAAAAAAATTGTGTCCATTACCCAAAACATTTTTCTACCTGAATTCGCTACCAGACTTTCTTCAAGGGTTGAAATCAATTACAACCAACACAAATAATCAACAATACCCCCCTTTGGCATTGAGGGAAAAATTCTAATGCAATACTGAATTCATATCACTCATTCTCCCCCTGTGACCATTTCTCCCCTTGGAACCATGCCTCTGTGCTCTTTCTCCAAGCATTTACCTTTGCATCCGATACATCTGTCCCCCATTATCATCAATGACAAAGGTATATTTCCATTTGGGTCTGCTCCCCCTAACTAAACTGTCCTTGAGGATACTCCCCCTGATTGAACTCTTCCTGAAACTTATTCCCCAACCTGAACTGTCCTCTTTATGGTGCTTCGTCATGTAAATATAAGACATATAATATAAGCATTAAAAAAAATTCATTTTTGAGTAGAAATTACTCTGAGTCTCTGGAAAAAATACTCAAAGTCTTCCCTTGGAAGTGGTTTTGTAAAGATGTCTTCCACTTCTTCTTTTGTTCCCGCATATTCAACTTTGATGTTCTTTTCTACAACATGTTCCTGTAGAAAGTGATACTTTATTAGAATGTGTTTCGTCTTGGAGTGCATCACCGAGTTCTTTGAGATACTGATGGCGCTTGTATTATCACAATAGATTGGAATGGGCTCATCATACTCAACCTATATATCAAAGTAGAAAATTGCTCCACTAGTGCTTCGTTGGTCATCAATGCAACTTGCCCAATCTGCATCTGTGTAGGAAATAAGTGATAGATCATTTCCTTCTGGATACCATAATCCAAACTCTTTTTTTCCTTTGAGATATCTGAAAATCCTCTTCACTGCTAATACATGTGATTCCTTTTGTGTTGCTTAAAATAGTGCGACCTATCCAACTTCCTGCATTACATATGGTCTGGATGTTGTCACATATAGTAAGATACTAATCATTTCCCTGTATTTCCTCCGGTTTGTAGACTTTGAATCATCATCTTTTCTCAACTTGCAACTGGTTTTCATAAGAGTGGTAACTGGTTTGCAATCTTCCATTCAGAGCCTCTTTAGCATTTCTCTAACATCCTTAGTTTGAGAAATAAAAACTCCTTGGTTGCTTTAACGTATCTAAACACCCAGAAAGAAGGATATTTCTTCAAGTAATGACATTTAAAATTCATTCTACATATCCTTTGCAAATTTCCGGTTTAACCTATTATCAATACTTCCAAAAATAATATATCAATATAAACTTCAATTAATAAAATACCATCTTGAGTTACCTTGATGTAGAGGTTGTTGTCTGCACTTCCTTTTCTAAACCCTCCATGTTGTATGTATTTATCCAGTCTAGAGTACCATGCACTAGGAACTAGTTGTTCATTGTAGACTTCTTCTTCAAGTTCCCTATTCAGAAAAGTGGATTTCACATCCATATGTGTCCATACTGTTCAAGACTCTGCTACACAACTATCAATAATTTTGACTCATATGTTACTGTACTATCATGAAGTACTACTACAACTGATTAATCTATCATATTGTACTTCTTCTAACTGAATGCACTGAATCTGTCTACTCAAATTCTGCAAGCTGCTCAAAGGATGGTTCCATGGTCTATCTCAACTACTGCACAGACTCCCCCTATCTATTATTCATATTATCTAGGATTCTCTAAGATGGATGGATCATAACAATTCCTTCTCTGATGTGTATTCATCATCATATTCATTGGTATATTCATCATTTGTCTAAGCTCTAACTTCTTTCTTTCTGTTTGTGGATTCATATTTCACTACAATGCTTGAAAGTACAATCTCTTGAACCTGTTCCTTATTTACCCATCCTTCTTTTCTTTCAGTTATTTTCTAAACCTTTATGTATATGACATCTTTCTTTTTCTTCATAGAATTTTTTTCATCTCGTTTTATTGCCAATCTTGCAATCTCTGGGACTTGGTCTTTGTTCAGCTGTTCTTCGTGTTTTCTTATCCATACTTTCTTATATCTGATATCAATGTTCTCTTTCATGGAAGTATCGATGATGCTTCTACAATCACTAGCTATGTGTCCATAGTTATGACATTTGTAACATTCAATGTTAAGTGGGGAAACATAGGAATTTATTTCTTAAACATTTCTTTTATAATCCCTGCAATGAGCAACCTTATGTCCAAAATTAGTACAATAAAAATAATGACCATAAAAGAAATTTGCATACCTGGGAGTGAACGATCTTATTTGTGGTGTAGTCCTTATTAATTTCTTCCTTGATTGATCATGATCATGATTGAATCTTCTTTGTGTCTTGAACATGAATGGTCTTCCTAAAGATGTATCTTCAATAGTTTTCTTATATTTCATTTGACCATGATTCATTCCTTTGGGTACTTCTTCATAACTCTTTCTATTTTCTTCATTCTTTTTTTCTAGAAACCTTTAGTGATTATTTTCATTCTCTATAACTGATGTGGATGTTTCTATCTCTTCAATGTTCTTGTTGATCTTGAAGATTTTACTTCTCAATGTGACAACTTCTTCTTCAAGCTTCTCAACCTATTCTTCTTTCTTCATTATCTGATACTTCATGACTTCTTCTGTTATTTTCGCTTCTTCACGCTTAATTTCTAATGTGATTATTTCTTCTTCATGTCCTTTCTCATCTTGACCAAACTCTACCTCAAGCTGGTTTATATCGTTAGTTCTTTCCTTAAGATGATCTGTCAATATCTTCTCTCTCAATTCTGCTTCTTCCTTCTGTGATGCTCTGTTGGCTTCCAAATACTGATTTTGATATTCAATATTTTCTTTAATCTTTCTGGCTTCTTCTAGCTGAGTTCTTAAGTTCTCGTTGACCTATTGGGCTTCATAAAAAATGTGAACACTTTCCTTTTGTTTCATGAATTATTTCTTGAGTGACTTGTTTTCTTCTCTTAGTTCATCTAAAGCAATAATCAATTTTTCTTCATAATTGTCTTCCTTTTCAATTAGTTTTTTTGGCTCATTTCCTTCATGGCATTATATTTCAAGATATTTGTATTTTTCACAATTAAAGAAAAACGTGATGAACATAATCCTTCATCTTCTTATTCTTCATATCCTCATTCTTCATCTTTTGAATCTGTTTGACATGGTGAACATAATTCTTCTTGATCTGTATCTGCATCTTCTTTGGCATTTTCTGAATCTGTGATGGGTGACAAATATATGTCATGTAACTTTTTCAAAATTTATATGGCTAATGAACATTTACCAACCTTTTCTATTACCAGATTAGGTGATCCTTCCCAGATAAAATCTATTTCTATTTTGTTATTCTTCTTCAATTCCTTCTTGGTTGCAATCTTTTCCCTTTTTGAGCTATCATATCCTGTAACGAATGATGTCTAAATATAATGCCCCTATGCCTGTAAAAAAAATTCCATCATTCTACTCCACATTTCATACTTTAAACCATTCTGACCATTGAACAATGGTACTCCATTCTCAGAATAATCCATGATCTCCTTCGAATAGTTAATTTTTTTCCTGAAGGAACCTACTTTGAAACCAATTGTTGGATTACTGAGAGGGAAGGTGAATCAGTAATAGAGAAATAAAATCCTTTTAGCCACAAAATGCAAGTGTTATATCAATGTAGCATTATCATCCAATAGTTGTAGAGTAAATAAAAAATGAAAAAATGATAAATCATACACATACACAGTACACCAGTGTTTTTATGTGGAAACCCAAAGCGGGAGAAAACCACATAATGATTTTTTTTATATGTATTTAAGAATTATATTCATTGGAATTACCAACTTCCTTTGTTTTCCAGCTACATCTGGAAGGAGGCTACAGCCCCCTAGTTTCTCAGGCTAAAAGCTAAAGGAAGCTCCAACTCCCCAATTCTCTGGATACAACCAAAAGGAGGCTACAACCCCCTAGTTTCTCAGGCTACAACCTGAGGGAAGCTCAAACTCCCAAATTCTTTGGCTATAATCAGAAGGATGCTACAACCCCCTATGTTATCTGGATACAACTAGAAGGTGGATACAACCACATGTCGTTTCCCCATCCAACCTCCCTGATGTATAAGTAGAATGATAGAACCACTATCACACTATCACTATGAGATATATGGTTGTAAACCTGTACCAATCAACCTGCACCAAACAACCTGTACCAATAACCTGAAACATGCACATCAATCATGCATCAACTTGTACCTCAACCTGTAATCAACCTGTACCATAAACAAGTGCATCAACTATGCACCAACCTGTACCAAATGACTTGTAATCAACCTATACCATAAACAAGTGCATCAACCATGCACCAACCTGTACCATGAACAAGTGCATCAACCATGCACCAAACCTGTACAAATAACATGTCCAAACAACATATCACAACAACCTGTCTCATCAATCTTATCAACCAAATCATATCTACTCACAAAGATCAATCACCAAGACAACTCTCAACCATATGCACAATATCACCAATATGTGCATCAACCAAGCATAACACAACAACTCATAATCATCACCAAGGTGAATATGTGCTTCTAATAATATACCAAGACAAGTATGCTACATCATCTATAAACCATGTGTCAACAATACTACTAACAAGTGCCTCCAACAATGTACAAAGTATGTACCAATCATGCATCAACTACTCATCAACTATGAATCATCAAGATGTACCAACATTATCAACTATACACCTCATGTATGTGCCAACTCATCAACTACTTGTCTCAACCATGTACCCAACATGTACCTTAACCAAAAACCCTCATCAATTTCATCATCCAAATATGATTTGTAAATATATAACAGACCTAGTGTATGTGATCCCATACCTGCAAATCTTCCTTAACTTTAACAACAAGAGACTAGCATTTTTATCAAACTTTACTTTAGTCTCACATGACTAATTTTGGATTATTCAAAATCCCTAACTTGCAATAATCATAATTATGTACCTGTAATGAATAAATATATGAAAATGGTGCACAATGTTCTTCAGTTTCGTTTATGCAATTCCTCCATATTTCACTACTTGGAACCTGTTAGAAAAGGTGTTATGGAAAAAATGGAATACCTTGTTGAATTTTGGCTTCTTCTAGAGAGTGGACATGTAAAGCGTGCCCTGCGCAGAATATTTGTTGTATGGATTTGAAAATTTTAGACAGAATACTACAAACTGTATTATAACTAATACATTTGGTCTTACTAAATTTGGATTTGTTATGAAGAAGTTATGACGTGTTTACTTGAAACACCTATTTTAGACTAGTTTCAGGACTAGCCACAAACCCTATTTTCCACGACGTGTAACTCCACAAATAAAATGACCCACAAGATGAAATTTGTATCACAGCTACTTGGATATGTTTCCTCAATGTCCTCCAAATTTCACAGTCTGAATCATTCTATAAAAAAAGTTATTGCGAAAATGGTGAGATGACCTGTAAATAAAATACCTTAGAAAGCATCATCAAAAGAATTTATCCTCCTTTGATTTCGGCCTTCTTTACTTCACCTTCCCTCTGAAATTAATCTTAGATATCCTTTGGTTACCTTAGTCACTTGTAGATATTCAATATGCTCAAGTGTGATTAAAAATGAGAGACCCTTGCCTCTTATTTATACTTTCATGTAGCTTCCTCAAGGGGTTACCTTCTAACCATCTTAACCCACTTTCTTTATTTTAGGGCTAACCCACTTCTAACCACTTGTCCACTTAGAAATTTCTCCATTAACTTTATTATTTAAACAATTTCTTTTGTACCCACTTCGACTTATAGTACACTCATCACTTCACTTTATTATTTAAATTACCTTCTAACCATCTTAACCCACTTTCCTTATTTTAGGGTTAACCCACTTCTAACCACTTGTCCACTTAGTAATTTCTCCATTAACTTTATTATTTAAATAATTTATTTTGTATCCACTTTGACTTATAGTACACTCATCACTTCACTTTATTATTTAAATAATTTCTTCTTTGCAACCACTTGACTACTTTTACCTTTTGGGGCTTCTAGATGACTCATGAGGGTTCTCCAACTTCACATGGCCATAATTGTCTAACTGTGAGGAGTTATGTGACGTTCCACATACCACTGGAAATGGCATGACATGTACTATCCACCCAAAATAGTCTTTCCTAGAAATATATCAAAACTCATACCATTATCCATCAAACAAACTTGGGTCCATTACCCAAACCCTTTTTCTACCAGAATTCGCTACTAGACTTTCTTCAAGGGTAGACATCAATGACAACCAACCCAAATAATCAATAGTTGTTTAAGGGGAATGATCCTTTGATGCAAACAATGTCGAATTATTGGGGTCTTGTCTTGAATTACATCACCTTGGAAGTGGTTGAATACTATCAAATGCATAAATGCATTGTTTTTGCATGCACACATGTTTCTTCATGGATAATCATATCAGCCTTGTAGTGTGCACATTTAGAGTTTTTTTGTCCCATGCAAATGCATGCACACTGACTTAATTGGAAGTGCGCATAAATTTGTGGGTATTATACATGGTTTTGGTCATCTTTCTAGAATTGGTTCTGTAAATATTGAAACTATGTTGTATCTGTGTTGATTATTTCTTCATCCATTTTCTGTATTGCTATGAGAATTTTGTTGGTGATAACAAATGCCCGTTGAGGTGTGAGGTTAGGAGCATATGTATAGCTGAAATACATCAATGTTTCTTTTTCTGAAATTTTCATAGAAGAGGAGAGTAGTAGCTATTGTTGAGAGGAACTATGAGAGAGATCCATTGAAGGAAAAGGGGATTTTAGATGGGACCAATGTTCTCCAAAAAAAACTAGAATGTAAATATGTGTAAAAACGAGGTGGGCATGCCCCATGCTCATGTCAAAAAACTAGAATGTAGTCACTAGAAGTGAAAAAGGTTGATGTAGTATATTTTTTCAGCACCCTCATGGGTGTCAATACCTATGAAGAACTATTCTAAGAACTTGATATCCCTTGCCTCAAGAAATAAGAAAACATAGAGGCCTGGGTAGCATGTCAAATGCATAGGTATTTTCCTAGTACTGAGAATTGCAACAGTTGGATAGTAATATCCACCGTAACATGAAACTGTGTTGGTTTCGTATGTTACAGGGGTCAATGACATCATAAAGCAATGATGAATATTTATGTACCATCCAAGACTACTCATCAATAATGGAATGAGAGTCAAGATACTTCCACATGCCTGGAGAGTGGTGTTGATGTCGAAAGGTAGGGAGCACAACTGAAAGAAGCAAAGGGATTCTCTAAATATTATGAATAAAGTGGATGATATCATGTGTGAATATGAATGGAAAATTTCTAGTAAGATAAACGTACGGTCAAATACGTGGGACTCAATGACGACCCTTGGTTGGGGTGTGATGGTGGCAGCAATAGTAAAAATTATGTTGGTGTGAGGGGGAGAACCAGAAACAGTGTTAAACTGTGTGGGAGAGGACAATCCTACAAAAAGGTAGGTAAATACAAGGAGATAGAGGACAAGAGTGTCTAGGATACTCGGTGCTTGGCTCGTGAATGTATGTGTTTTTAGAGATGGAGATAGATGTGAAATTCCCCAACCAAGGACCATATGGGTTGCTATTCCAAAGTAAAGTGATGCCACCAATTGCGATGAAAAAAAGAGACTATATGTACGGGAAGTAAAACAAAACTTTATACAATCACCAAATGAATAAAGAATAATCAGGTTGATTATACACATATATAAATGGGTGCCCCAGTGAAAGATGGTTTGGCCTTGTTGAGGCACAATTTGATGAAGGTGAACTGATGGAGGGTGGGGGCCCTATTGGTGGGTTTTTGTATTGGGTAAGTGAATGAAGGAGGTGATTGTAGATGGGTAGTTGAATGTGTAAGGGGTGGACGATTCATGATGATGTTGAGGTGCATCTGATGTAGCTAGAAAATCATGGTGTGGGAGTCCATATGGGGAAGGCTAGCAACATGATGAGACAAAAGTGTGAGATTTATTCTTTGAGATGTAACGCTACAAGGACCCCAAACCTAAAGGGGAAAAAAAAATATCATGAGTGTTGTATTTGTCGAGGGGGAAAATATTATTGGGACAACCCATGGGGGTGGGAATTCTATCAGATGACATACTTGTATGCAATAGAGGTGATGGTACCATAGATTTGAGTGGAACCTAAAGGTGAATGTTGGAAAGGGATAATTGGGATATGAAACTATTGATAGAGGGAGTAAGTGCATGCTAATATCGATCATATACCTAAAGGGGTCATGGGGTGACCATAACTAAAGTGATTATTGGTTCTCATGATAAGTACCTGTACATCCAAAACCAAATACCCGATGTGAAAAATATATGAAAATAAAGAACATATGGTAGTTATTTAATAATTAAAGGTGCAAGAAGCATGCATACCTATGCTCAGGGCACAGAAAGGGATCCCCAGAGATTTGCGATGAAATGGAGAGAAAAGGATGCCAATGTGTAGCTGACAAAATCAAGATTTCATTTCCACAAGGAGTGTGAAAAAGGGATCTCTTTAGCTCTGGAGCAAAGATGGTGAAGTTTGATAAAGGGGAGTATATATGGGTGTGGGGCCCATAATGCCACCTCATTTGTACTTGTGTGCATTGAGGTCTGAGAGAAGATTCTTGTGCATTGTTTAGTGGTATGAGGGTGAAAGGACATGGATTCGACTTGTGAGAGAGTCAAGTAAGTGGTAGGAACCTGTTGCNTTTTTTGGGTTGGGGGGGAAGATGGGGGGAATACGACCATTTTCCTGTATGGCTAAAGTGTAGTTTCTAGGAGAAATCCTAGTTTTGTGCACTTGCATGCAGGAGAAATTGCTACAGACACATGACATGTGAATTCCTATAGAAATATCCATCGTGCAAATATGTGCATATAAAAGGGTTTTTATCATGTTCTACTATGCGAATTTCGAGAGGATATTTGTGCATAATGTGCATGATTGTCTAAGGCACAACCACGCATTTGTGTGTGGTTGTTTGTGAGTGAGCCTCATATTATGTGTGGGCCTCTCTATGGGAAAGTCATGAAATTATGCCTGGTTGTATGTAAAATAGTCGTGCAACATCCACACACTTGTTAGAGAGATGGTCACGTAGATACGCACACCTTTCTGGAAGACAGGCGTGTAGAAACGAGAATTTCTGTAATGGGACAAATGTGCAAATCAAAAAATTTGTCATTTTTTGATGTTTTGGATTTGTTACTTGATGATGGAAACTGAAATAAGTTTTTGTTTACTAGTTTAAGGATTCGTCAGTTAGGATGTCGATTTAGTGGATAGATATATTGGGATTCTCTATAGAGGGAAATGGGGGATGATCACGACATTCGACATCGGTTGCCCCGAGCATTCCTACTAAGTTTTGTTGACTGCTCATTGATACTGTCACAGGGGGCATGCCTGAAGTTTATTGTTGGTATATGGAGGCTGAAATGAAAAATTTTTGAGGTGCAGGGTCGTGATCTCCAAATTAGACATACATTGATATCTTCTTCATCACAAGGCTCATGGTTTGGGGGATTGAGTTGGCTCCCCAGTCGTTGATTCCATCGGAAGTGACAATGGTTGGGATGGCTAGAAGACACTTTTTGGGGGATGCGGTTATGAGTGGGGGGTCGATAAACATAGGGTCGATCATTTCTTTAGAAACCCAGGTATTATGCACCATGGTGGTGAGAATATTTGGGTCATTAGGGACCCAATTCATTTCTATAGTGCACCTTGCAATTGTGGAGAGGGATATGGATGGGAGGAGGTTCGCGAATTATTTTGGATTTCCCATATTCTAGGATTGACTTCAAACATCATCCAGAAATGTGTCTGTTATCCGAGGAGCTATGGGATCACTAAAGTATGTTTTCTTTGTTTTGCATATTGGACATGTTTTGATGTGTAAGTTTGTATGTTGAAGGAATCATGGACATTGTTGTTTGGTTTTTCATATGTCAGGCCTAACAACTGTGAGGCCGATTTTGTGCATGTTGCAGAGGAGGCGAAGTGATGGGATGAGGGAAGGATGAGGCGAAATCGTTGATATGATGACCCTAGGGATGATCCGTCTTAGGATCTTGTGCAGGATGATATTGATGTGATGGTTTTCTAGATGGAGGACCTGCAGAGACGCTTCGAGGAATTGATTGAGGGGATACCTGAGGATCGATGACTGCATATCCAGGATGATCAAATTCTTGAGTAGTGTCTAGGGGTGGATCAAGGATGTAGATAGCTAGTTCAACGTTAATTCGTAGTGGGTGAAGTAGTGATTTCCCCCACCCCAGCTAGATATATGCCCCCAGGTGCGGAAGAGGGAGGTCCCCTGACCAACAAAGATCCACCAAAAGACCATCTAGCTAGTGGTTATTTAGAGTTAGATGCACCATAGGTGTTAGGTCTAGATTTCATGGGCGTAGCTGACATTTTGTATCTTGTATAAGAGTAGTGGACTCTTCATTTTTTTATGTATGTTGATGACATGTTTGTTGAGATTGCAACCTTATCGAAGAGCTGTGGAGATTGTATATTTTTGACAAAACATTTATGACACCATTTATATATATATGGATATATATTACGAGGATGATGTTTCTTGTGTTCTTGTGTATATGTTTTATGTGATGAATGACTCTTTAGTTTATTTGATGCATTTATGTTGATCTTGGGTGATGTATGTTAATGTGAGAGTCTAGGACTTGATTAGCGATGTTATCTACAACTTGGTTTAGGCTCCTAGGAATATGAGTAAATGTGATTGACTCAAAATTTTGAGATAGAAGTTTAACTTGCAGGTAATTGTGATAAAGGCATGGATCATGGATGCGATACACATTGTTCAACTGTATAAAAACGAGTTGGGAATCGAAGAGGATGCTTAAGTGAGGAATATGGAGGTGACTAGCTTCTGAAAGGAGCCTAATGATGATGGCATATTCTTCTTCGTTATTGGTAGCATGACCAAGGCATATACCACTTGAGTGGAGTAATACATGTTCAAGGGTGTAAATGGCCCAAGTTGTTGAAGCCATATTCTGAGTCCAACAACTAGAACTAATGGTATGCCCGATGTGGTGGGAGGATAGATAATGCATCTTTCAAAACAAGAGCAAGGGATAAAACATATGGGTTTTGGGGATTTTTTTAACAAAAGACTAAAAACTCTAAGAAATCACAAGAATAAACTTAATCTAGAGTGGCTACACCAAGGGTAGAATTTCTTTAGGTATAACCTATTGACAGGGTCTTTGAGTGTGGCCCCTTTCGGGTTGAGCTAGTATGTAGGCACCCTTAGTGAGGTAATGACGAATGATATACGGTCCCCACCATAGAGGCTCAAATTTTCCATGGCCTATCATGTCATGTGTGATGTCGTAGGCCAACATGAAGTTCCTTTGGTGAAGGAACGAAGGTTAAATTGACGATTGAAGATGTCCTTGGAACATTTCTTGGTTGCTTCATTGTTTTTTAAGGAGGATCGGTGATCCTCATTGAGAGATTCAATATTGAGAAATATTTTCTAGATTGGAGTTGTATCTGGAAAGAGATCAATTGCAGTGTGTAGAGTGGGTATTTCAAAATCGATGGGAAGGATGACTTCCACCCCATGAACAAGATGGAATGTTTTGAAACTAGTCGTAGTTTTGATTGCAATGCAATAGGCCCATAAGGCTAAGAAAATAATGTGATGCCGATTAGTATTATGTTTGTCTATGGTTCACTGCAACATTGTCTTAAGGACCTTATTGACGGATTCAACTTTACCATTAGACCATGGATAGTAAGGGGGAGAAATTTCATAGGTAAATCCTAGTTTGGAAGATATCTCAATGAATACTTCATTATGAAAATGTTTTCCATCATCAGAAACAAGATGGAGGGGAACTCTGAAGTGATTAATGACATGGTTAAAGAAAACAAAGGAAATCATATCTATTGTATTATTGAATGTGGGCATGGCTTTTGCCCATTTGGTGAAGTAGTTGACATCGACTACTATATACTTGTGCCCATTACTAGATGGGGGTTTGCAAGTCATGGAATCAATGCCAAATTTATAGAAGGGGCCAATTTTTATGATGGGATGGAGAAGAGAGAGTCATGATCGAGATTTACGCGCATATATTTGAGACCTATCACAACACTTGATAGCATGAATCCAGTCATGGAGTAAGGTGGGAAAAAATTAACCAGCCCAAAATATTTATGTGCAATAGAAATGCAAGAGAGATGAACTCTGCATGCATCACTGTGGAAATCAATGAGGACATTTTCTACTTCATCGTGGGTGAGGCATCATCAAAGAATGGTGTTGACTCCCCTGCGATAGACAACATATCCTATAAGGAGGTAGTGTGAGGCTTGGTGACATATGCAGAGACGGTCATCTTGGGAGAGGTGAGGGATGAATTTTTATGTATGGAGATAGACAATAATTTTCATGTACCATGGGTTGTCAGATGAAATTAGAAATAAATTTTCATCCAGGAAGTTGTCTTTGAAAAGGGGGTCAGATGAGTTAGATGGAAATTTGACCATGGACACTGCTAAGAGGAGCGATTTTTTTCTCTTAGGAGTGGTGATATCAAGATCGTATTATTGGATAATGACAATCAAGCGAGAAAAATTTCCATTGATCTAGAGGTGACTAAGAATGTAGTGCATAGGATTGGAATCTTCCATGACTTTTGTAGTGTGAAGCAGGGTATATTGACGCAACTTTTGAACTATAAGGAAAAATTCCAGGGCAAGTTTCTATTCATGATTGTATTTGAGAGAGGGCCCTGACATATTTTTGTTGATATAGTAGATGAAATGTTCACGCTCGTCATTGCCTACATGGAAAATAACTTCTATCACTGAAACCTCTTAGGCAAACAATTATAAGATATAATCCTTATCATAGTCCGGTGGAATGATTAATGGTACTTTTTTGAGTGCTTATTTTATATATTTGAGTGTAGCTTGGTCATGTTATTCACATTGAAACGTGACATCATGTCGTAGTAAATTAAAGAATCCATGTTCTTGGATAGCATAGTTGGGAACAAAACATCGTAAGAAAATAGCTTTGCCTTGGAGGCTTTGCAATTGGCGTAGGTCCTTGGGGAGAGGAATATCATTAATGGCCTAGACCGTAAGGGGGTCTATGGTGATTCCTTTTTGGGAGATGATGAAGCCCAACAAGCATCCCGAGGTTATCAAAAAGACATATTTAAGAGGTTTTAGTCGAATATTGTATCTTCGACAATGTTTAAAGATGAGTCAAAAATCTTCTATGTGTTGAGAGAATTTTTTGAAGTGAGAAGTGAGTTCATGCAAGTAAGAAAAGATAATTTGAGCGAGGTCATGAAATGCATATTCCATAGCTCCATGGAAAGTGGAATCCACATTTTTTAGGCCAAAGGGAATCATGTAATATGCAAAGGTTCCCCAAGGGGTTGTGAATGATGTTTTGTAATGGCCGGCATGGTGAATTTGAATATGGTTGTAACTGGAGAACCTGACCATGAGTGAGGACCTCGTGACTTATGCAAGTGCCAATAAATTGGTCGATTTATGGGGTTGGAAAGTTGTATTTGGGATAAGCTTGATTGAGGTCACAAACTTCAATGCATACCCTAATGGTGCATTCTTTTTAATTGAAAAGGATAGGGTTGAAAATCTATGATGTGTATGTAATTGGGTAGATGAATCCAACGGCATGCAATTTATCAATTTCGTCTTTGATAGCCATATCTTTAGAGGGGTGGAGTGAGCTTTGCTTCAGTTGAATGGGGGAATAATTGGGCTATGTGTCTATACGATGTTCAACAATGAAAGTTCTAATCCAGGAATCATTTTTTAAGACCATGTGAAAACATCCTGGAACTCCTAGAAGAGTGATTTACATGTTGTGATTTATTTGGGAGAACATGAGACACCTAGAGTTATTTCTTCAACAATGTTGGGTTTGATAGAGATGTCTATATTTATTGTGGGGGAGAAGTTTTCCATATTCCCTTCTTCAAAGGCATTAGGCGGGGGGATTGTATTTTTGAACCAATCATTATGACTAGGGGGAATGAAATCCTTAGCTTCAATTGCATAGACTGGAGTGTTTAAGGGTGGTTGAAATGCATTATGAGATAGAAAGAAAGATCAATGGTGAAAGGAATCCCATGGGTAGTCTGGACAAGAAATATTTTCCAAAATTTCTTCATCTAATTGAAAAACAAAGGAATATAATGGGTTTGTGAATGCTTGGGTAGAAGGTGAAGACAAGGTGGTGTCTAGAGTGAGAATCAGGGGATTAATGAGAGTATCGTCTATGGAAGGTGGATGATATGATGCTAAGGGATCATCGAGGCTACCCTAGGTGGATGGGTTGGTGGGAGGTGGGTGTAAGTTTTCACTAGATGACATGAAGAAAATATCCATGCACCAACCGGGTGTTTGGGAATTTGTGGGAGGGATAATCTCACTAATGGGACTTACAGGAGAATTTTGTGGGTTCGATCAGAAGTATTCATATGGTAGTTGTATGGGGATGGCTAGTGGAGTTAAATGTAAGGGACCAAGTCATTGTATTGTTTAATCCATTGGTGGATATATGGCCATTGTATGCATGTTAGATGTGGGAACATTGTTGGGATCTTGTGGCAAGGTAGCCATGTATCTAACCTGTAAAGTAATAATGATAGGGAACATATATGTGAAATGGTCTAGTTTTTCACATAATGCATAGGGGAATCGCATGAATTCATTTACTGGCACAGAAATATAATAAATGTCAGTAATAGTTGGTGTGGTTTTTGGTGGGGGTGCACAAAATGTGGTCTGACATATTACTGCTATGGTTTCTCGAAATTTAGGAAGAGCCAGGTATTGGTGAGTGTAATGGCCATATTGTGTGTAGATAACACAGGCATGTTTAGTACTAATCCCATTATGTTTGGATGAATAAGGTTATGTGGTTACAGGTGTGGACACAGGTGTAGGA
>JASDQU010735452.1:46556-61363 GCA_032191745.1 Picea mariana
TTTCTCTTATTTTTTATAAATAGTTTTAATTTTTTGGTTTTTTTTTTCTATTTGGTTTTTTAAGTTTTTCTTTATTTTATTTTTTATATAAATTTGCTTTTGTTTTGATTTTTTTTTATTAATTTTAATTGTTTTTTTTTCTTAGTTTTTTATGTTTTTAATTTATGAAAATAAATTTTAATTATATTTGTTTTCTAAATATTCAAAAATAGTGTTATTTAAGTACAATTATTTTCTATGTATTGAAGTAACAATGAACAATGTATTAAAAATGATGTTTTTTACTACATTTTAAAAGTATGGAACAATAAATTAATTAAGGAGACACAATTACATGAAAAACCCTAATTTCAAAAAAGTAAATGGAAAAAATATTTATAAGATTGAAAGGAGCATGGAAAAATGACTAAAAACATCATTGAATAAAAAATAAAAAAATTTGAAAAAATTGAAAATACATGAAAAACAAGCATTTAAAAAAATAATGTGGAAACATTGTGGATCAAAAAATTTAAAATATCAAAAAACCATCTAAAAAGGGAGGGGGATGCTACCAGTAGCACCATTTTTAAAAACAGGGTAAAAAACTTGACCCCCCAAAAAACTAGAACTTTGTAGAGTTCTAGTTAAGTTGGTAACTATGTTAAAAAAAGGAGAGAGAAGTAACTATATGCCTTGAGATTGAGAGAATAATGAATGTGAAGCCTCTTCGAGGGGGAAACCTTATTTTGCAATAGAACAAATGTACAAGATGAGATGATTCTAAAACTAGGTCTCCTCTTGGGTTAAATCATGAATCTGGGTGTCCATTTCCCTTGTTTTTTGAGAAAATAAAATCTATTTTAATTTTTCAACTTCTACTAAACAAAAGTATTTTTTTTAATTTAAAATTTCACTTTACAGTAAAAAAAAACTTGCCATGAATTGTGTTATCTTTCTATTGACTATTTTTTGAATTTTTTTTTTATTGAAAATTGATATGTCAATTTAGCGATTGTTTCACTGTATGTTCCTTAAAAATGAAGGGATTGATAATGAGTTATGTTTTTAGACGTGAATATACTCATTATTAAACTTGTGTTTATGAAAAATAAAATATATTGCAACAATTAAAGCTGACTCTATTAAAGTATGACTATATTTTTGAATTTATCGGATGAATATTATAATTTCTACAATTTTTTGAATTTGATCAATCTTTCTACAATTTTTTGAATTTGACCAATCTGAAAATGTTGCAGATTTTAAACATGTTTAGTGATATTCCATGTATGTGAATTAATTTTGATTTAAAAGTAAAATCTAAAAATACACTTTTGAAGAGGACGGTGAAAGGTTCTGTAATATAAATTTTCCATAATTTTTCACTGTGTATTATTGTAGATATTGATTTTTCATTTTACTGAATCATTATGTCATCTAAAAAAAATCTACTGACTTTTTTTTTATAAAATTAATTAAAAGTACTAAAAAACAATTAAATTGTGTACAAATTGTATCAAATGAAATTCCATTCAATTTTGAAAATGTTGGTACTAGTTCTGAAACCAAACTCACAATATTTTAAGGAGTTCGCTCATTCCCAAGTTGGAGTAAGCTGAAGTAAACACATACTTTTATGAAAAGTGCCATAGTTACAGGTTTTCAGTTGAACTAATAGTTCGGCCGAAAGTTAGTATTTTTTCGAATGAAAGTTAGTTTTAACGAAAAAAAACTAACTTTAGATTTAAAATTGTTGTTAAATTTAAAATTTCGTTAGATTTTTCAAGGGTGTCGTTAGATTTAACTTCCGGCCGAAAAAATTCATAAGTTCAACTGAAAAAATATCCATTAGCAATTTTAGCGACCTAATTCTCACGAAATTGTTACCCGGATTCGTAATTTTTTGGCCGAAATGTATGGTTTTAGCCTCAGAAATACCCAATCCCCCACCTCAATTCCCTTTCGTTGTGATGTTGATCTGCTTGTTGTTTCATCCTATTTTGTGTTATAACCAAGTTGTCCTTCAATAGTTTTAGAAACTCTTGTTGGTGCTCTATGTGGTACTCCACTACTTGAACCTTCACTTTCCCTCTCATGGGTGATGTGATGGATGGAGGATGATATCCAAAAAGTGCCATAAATGGGGAAATTTTCGATGAAGTATGGAGAGACGTGTTGTACCACAATTCGTCCAAGGGAAACCACTTGACCCATTGTGTCATTCTTTATCAACTGCAAACAAACAAAGATACCCTTCTAGACATTTAGTCATGATGTCAATTTTCCCATTGGATTGAGAATGGAAAGAGAATTCGTGAGCCAATTGAGTACCCAAACAAGAAAATATTTAATTCAAAACAATTCCAGTGAAAATTGGATCTCTATCACTTACAATAATCTTGGGGATTCCATATAGATTTTGAACTATTTCCATGAATGTTGCGGCTATTGTACTTTATTTAAGAGGATGAGAAAGAGAGAAAAATTGGGCATACTTTGCAATTCGATCCACTACTACGTTGATGGAAATATTTTCTTCAAACTTGGGTAGACCTGTAATAAAATCCATTGAAACCTCTTCCCAACATTGAATTGGTATGGCTAATGGTTGTAGGAGACCTGGGGTCTTGATTGTCTCTCCCTTAATCTATTGATTGTTTCAATGCCTTCCCAGAAAAAAAAATCTTCTTGATCCTATGGTAAGAAAAAAACCTAAATGTATTCCTATAGGGGAAGTGTGCAATTCCAAAAGGACCCTCTATTTGAGTTGGGAATTATTACATAAATATAGGGAAATCTTGATACCATAGTAAATAATTCTTTTACACAAATTTATCTAATGCACTTGGGACCTCTTGTAGTTTTTGAATGATCTTGCATTCCTTATGATATTGCTTCCATTCTATCCTTGCTCCTTCCACCCAATCAGATTGTGGAATGGAAATAGTACACAATAAACCCTTTGTGTCTTCTTATTTTCTTGAAAGTGCATCTACCACCATATTGTAAGTTTTAAACCTATGACGTAAAGCAATGCATGCAAATTCTTAAGAAAAACATAAACTAATCAATGGGTCATACACATAGTACATAGAGATTTACTCTAGAAACCCTTAACTAGGAGAAAACCATCCTTCCTTGGTGCCACACCTCTCAAATCTTCATTATATTAATTTTACCATTCACAATACAATATTTTAGGTATTCCACAGCTACCAAAACACTAATCCCTTTATCCAGGATTAATTTAGAAAACCTCTAAAAATAGCAAAAAACACAATCCATGAATATGAAACACCTCCACACACATGCAAAGAATATAACACCTACCCAACATTCTCCCACTTGTTGTTTTCTTTGCATATAGGGGGTCACATGAATACATAGACAAAAATCTAGGGCAGTAATTCCCATTGTTTCTCTACACCAAGAGAACTTCTCAATGCTCATAGACTTTGTCAATGAATTTGCAACATTCTTCAAAGTGTCAACCTTATCCAACAACATATTCTTTTCTTCAACCATGTCTCTCACAAAGTGAAACTTAACATAAATATGCTTTTTCTTTGAATGATGAGTTGAGTTATTTTCTAGGAAAATTGCACTTTGACTGTCACAATCTAACCTTACTGCTTGTTGTACCAACCCAATACCTGAACAAAATATTTGTAACAATGTTTCTTCTTTGCATGCATGAGTGGCTACCATGTATTCATCTATTCATCTTCTGTAGTTGAGAGTGACACTACAACATGTCTTTTTCTCATCCATCTAATGGCTCTTCCAAACAGGTTAAATACATACCCACTTGTTGATCTTATGTGATCTAGATCTCTAGCCCAATATGCATCAACAAACCCATGTATGTCCAACACTCTATCCAATCCTGGTCTTCCTTGGTAGCACAATCCATAACTAGAAGTGTCATACAAATATCTGAAAACCCTCAAAACTCCCACTACATGTGCAATGCCTGGTTTAGTACAAACCATTGCATACATCAAACTTCCAACCGCACTAGCATATGGAACATGGGACATTTCCTCTTCCTCTTCATGTGTCTTGGGACAATGATCTACATATAAATTTACATCTACATGAATAAGAACCTTGACTGATTTACTTTCCTACATAATAAACCCATGCAATATCGTCTCAACATATTTTCTATGATGCAACCAGATTTTCCTATTTGCATGATCTCTTTTAATCTCCATTCGCATAATGAATTTAGTAGCACTGAGATCCTTCATGTCAAATTTGGAGGATGGTTGTGATTTCACTTCCTTGATAACATCCATGTTATTTACTACCAGCAACATGTCATCGACATACAACACTACATAAATGAAGTGATTACCTGTTGGATCATGTTGCCATTGATGCCAATGGTTTGATTGTGGCTTGATTAATTGATGTCAAGTGATTGATTGATGATTGATGAAAAATGTATACGTATTTTCCTTAATTAGAATGATAGATGTCAAGTGGAAACCAATCGATGAAGATGGATCAATAAGTTATCATTGATATGATGCATAGATAAAGATGGATCAATAAGTTGTCATTGATACATGATGAAGATGGATTCATTTGCATATGATGCATAGTTTGTTTGATGTAAAGATGACTCATTATTTTCTTGTCATGGTTGATAAGAAGTACAAATGGATGAACTCCAAAGTGGTCCCCTNGAAACACCCCCACACACATGCAAAGAATATAACACCTACCCAACATTCTCCCACTTGTTGTTTTCTTTGCATACAGGGGGTCACATGAATACATAGACAGCAATCTAGGGCAGTAATTCCCATTGTTTCTCTACACCAAGAGAACTTCTCAATGCTCATAGACTTTGTCAATGAATTTGCAACATTCTTCAAAGTGTCAACCTTATCCAACAACATATTCTTTTCTTCAACCATGTCTCTCACAAAGTGAAACTGAACATAAATATGCTTTGTCTTTGAATGATAAGTTGAGTTATTTTCTAGGAAAATTGCACTTTGACTGTCACAATCTAACCTTACTGCTTGTTGTACCAACCCAATACCCGAACAAAATATTTGTAACAATGTTTCTTCTTTGCATGCATGAGTGGCTACCATGTATTCATCTTCTGTAGTTGAGAGTGACACTACAACATGTCTTTTTCTCATCCATCTAATGGCTCTTCCAAACAGGTTAAATGCATACCCACTTGTTGATATTATGTGATCTAGATCTCTAGCCCAATATGCATCAACAAACCCATGTATGTCCAACACTCTATCCAATCCTGGTCTTCCTTGGTAGCACAATCCATAACTAGAAGTGTCACACAAATATCTGAAAACCTTCAAAACTCCCACTACATGTGCAATGCCTGGTCTAGTACAAACCATTGCATACATCAAACTTCCAACCGCACTAGCATATGGAACATGGGACATTTCCTCTTCCTCTTCATGTGTCTTGGGACAATGATCTACATATAAATTTACATCTACATGAATAAGAACCTTGACTGATTTACTTTCCTGCATAATAAACCTATGCAATATCGTCTCAACATATTTTCTATGATGCAACCAGATTTTCCTATTTGCATGATCTCTTTTAATCTCCATTCGCATAATGAATTTAGTAGCACTAAGATCCTTCATGTCAAATTTGGAGGATGGTTGTGATTTCACTTCCTTGATAACATCCATGTTATTTACTACCAACAACATGTCATCGACATACAACACTACATAAATGAAGTGATTACCTGTTGGATCATGTTGTCATTGATGCCAATGGTTTGATTGTGGCTTGATTGATTGATGTCAAGTGATTGATTGATGATTGATGAAAAATGTATATGTATTTTCCTTAATTAGAATGATAGATGTCAAGTGGAAACCAATCGATGAAGATGGATCAATAAGTTATCATTGATATGATGCATAGATAAAGATGGATCAATGAGTTGTCATTGATACATGATGAAGATGGATTCATTTGCATATGATGCATAGTTTGTTTGATGTAAAGATGACTCATTATTTTCTTTTCATGGTTGATAAGAAGTACAAATGGATGAACTCCAAAGTGGTCCCCTTATGGTGAAATCCCTCACGGGAAGATGCTTTACGGTTGAGTTGTGGTTGAGAGAACCCATGCTTCTATGTGGAATAATGAGATGAAGATCAATGATTTTGTTGGTGAAACTATTCTAGATAGATAGTGTTTGTCATGCCATTTCCGGTGGCATGTGGAATGTCACATAACTCCTCACGGTTTGAGAGTTATGGCCCTACGAAGTTGAAGGACCCCCATATGATGGCTTGAAGCCCCATAAGGTCAAAGAAGTCATAGTGCTTGAGAAGAAGAAATTATTATTTAAATGATAAATTTAAGTGACAAAATCAAGAAGGATTATTTAAATATTAAAGTAAGGTGACAAAATCAAGGAGGAATATTTAAATGATAAAGTAATGGAGAAATTTCTATTTATGGAAAGTGGTTAACCCTAAAATGAGGAAAATAGGTTAAGTGACCTAGAAATGGTTTAAGTGTCCTAGAAGTGGATTAAGTGATCTAGAATATGAAGAGTATAAATAAGAGGCTAGGGTCTCTTGTGAAAAGTACATTTTTGGGAAGAACATTTTGGGAGTATCTCTTGTGTATCTTTTGTGTGTATCTCTTTAGCATGATTGAAGATCTATTCCGAGAAAGAGAGCATGAGGAGGATCTCATGGACACATCAAAGTTTTGGCAATGTTTGAGATCTTGACGGAAAAAGTCTTGGAGCTTCAGAAACCCTAGTTTCTGAGGTATACATGGGATGTAATAGGCCATAGTGCGTACACACATGGGCTATATGAAGACAGGGTGCGTACATTGGATAAAGTCATGGAGATTTGTGTTTGAGTTGATAACTGACTGTTGAAGACTCAAGCAGGTTCCAGATCTGCATTCTATGGGCTCAGATATGTCACTGAGACTTTGGTATGGTGATATTATCGTCTTGATGGATACTATTTCTTGTTGTGTTGTGAATTCTTAGGGCATTCTTGGTATGGCTGCTATAAAGTGATTTATGTTGGCTGATGGAGTGAGCAGTACTCTTGTGATTAAGTGGTGATATGATTGCTATGGTATAATAGTTTCTTATACATGATTGAGTTACCATTCATATTGATTGGTTGTGGAGCATGAGTAGACTATTGGAGAGTTTGAATGTGTTGTGACTAGCTGTGGGTCAGATTGGAAAGTGAGAGACAGAAGAGAATGTGATTGCAAGTTGCAGAGGATCTGAGTATGTGAAGCAAAGAAAGACCCTAGTTGCTCAGAAGCATATGCATGTTGCATTGTAGATTGGTTGTGTACATATGCGGGCTATAGTGAGCCAGGGCGCGTACACATGCGGGTTGCACTACTGACAAGTCGCATGCCTGTGACAGATTGATATCTGTAGAGGATTGTTGTCTTTGATAGATTTTGTCACCTTACTTTAATATTTAAATAATCCTTCTTGATTTTGTCACTTAAATTGGATCTCAAGACCATTCTTAGTGGACTCTCAAGATCTATCAAAGAGAGCATGGGACAATGCACTTACGCCAAGGATCTATGGATAAATCTAGAGGAGACATATCAAAGCAAGAAGAAGGAATATATTGAAGACCACTCCATCAAGATTATCAAAGGTAAAGAATCGTCAAAAACCCTTGATTGTATTATTTCAAAATGTGATCTTGAAAACATTTCAAGTGAAGATAGCACAAAGGAAGATCTCAAAATTATTTCAAATGAAAGGTACAGAATCTCCAAAGACTCTTGATTGCAATGATTCAAAATGTGATGATGTTGAATTCTTCTCAAGTGAAGAAGAAGATCTAGAAACAGTTTGTGTAAAGTTTGATGGTAGTTATCCCATGGAAAGAATAGAAGAATATATATTAGAACTTCAAAAAGAAGTTGAAGAGGGTTTATATAGATATAACAGTGATCATTATTATATACACTATAACTATCTTTCGGATAACACTAAGAAGTTTCTTAGGAGGAATCAAAGGCACATCTTGAAGTTAAAGGGAATGCTCAAAGAACAAGAAGAGAGAAATAAGACTAAATTAGAAGAAAAGAAAGAAGAGATCACAAGACTAAAGAATGAAAAGGAAGATATGAAGGTAGATGATGAGATTAGAAAAAGTCTTGAAACTATTGTCCATCTCAAGACCCAAATTGAAAAAGCCAAAAGGGTAGAGGAACTATTGAAGAATCAAATTAATGAAAAGGAAGAGTCATGTGATAAGTTAGAAGCTAAAGTTGTTGACCTTAAAAAGAAGGTAGAGAAGTCGAACAAATTCTTGAATGGCTCACAAATCTTGAATGAGATCTTGGAAAGTCAAAGATCTCCATATGATAAATCAGTTCTTGGATACAAAGAAGAAGCTACACATGTTGAAGCAAGCACGTCAAAGGAGCATGAGGTAATTCCATCAAAGGATGAAGGCAATGTTGCAAAAAAACCATCCATACAAGGCAAAGAAAATTTCAAAAGAACAAAGCAAGGAAGACATCAAGAAGCTATCTTTGGGACACCAAAGCTAATGTATGAAAGTATTTTTCATGGGCATTGTTATTCATGTAATGAATGTGGTCACTAATATTTTGAATGTAGAGCTTACGAAAGGAGATATAATGGAAGATTTTATAACACCATAAGGTGTTGGAGATGTGACCAAGTAGGACACATTGTTGTTCATTGTAACACCATGAGATGCTACAGCTGTAGTGGATTTGGCCACAAATCCCAAGAGTGTTGGAACACAAGAAGAAGATCTATGATGCAGAATTCATATAGCATGGTTAGAAGAAGGAATGAAGTAAGGAAGGGAGACATATTTGAAAAGATGGATGCTCAGAGCTCAAGTTCTGAGAAGCAGGGACACCTTCAAAAGTGGGTGAAGAAGACTGAGCAGCCAGAGCATAATAGAATCCTTAAGGGAATCTATAGTATGTCATCTACTGAAGAGTATGCGGGTGACAGTTTTAATAGTCGCGTACATACGCACGCTGACCTTGAATAGGCCGCGTACATACACGATTTGTCTGTACAGCAGGCCGCGTATATATGGTAAAGCCTTGGGAAAAAGGCATTGCACATGGGTTGCAGCTTGATGTGATGGTATAACACTCTGTTGCAGGGTCTGACACTATTTGCTGGAGGTTTTCATGATTCTATATTGGATTATGTAATGTGATGATAAAAATAATGAAAGGCTATTTTGGATGCATGGCACTAACCCATGAGTATGGATTGAGGCATTTTTTGTTTAAGAACAATGTTGATTATGACAGTGAAGTTATGGCACCTTGGTTATGTGATATATCTTGTGATATCATTGATATATTGAAGCATACTACTAGTACATGTGTTGTTGGATGCTTAGTATTTGTTGTAGTGAATGGAGGATTGATGATGATCTGTTGGTGTACATGGCTAGTACATATTTTGAGTTTCATTGATATATATTATGATGTATTATTGGAAGATTACTTGTTGGAAAACTTGATGCATGCATTTGGCACATGGATGGGCTACAAATTGGTACATGTAGTTGGTAAGTTGATGAGGTGATCATGTTGTACATCATTGATGATCTATAGTTGATGCATGATTGGTAGAGGCACCTACTAGCAGTTTGATTGGCACATATTTTATGAAGGATTTGGCATACTTGCTTGGTACAAGTAGTGATACATGTTGATGTACATGTTTGGTATATGTTTGGATGATGAGTACTTGGATAAAAGCATATCATTGGTATTACTTGATTAGCATATATTTTGGTACATGAGGCATTTGATGATTGAGGCACTTGGTTCATGGTAGAGACATATCATGAGTGATATGANACTTTTTTGGCATGTTGGTAGATGCACATGGTTGGCATATTGGTGGATGCACATGGTTGGAATATTGGTGGATGCACATGGTTGGCATATTGGTAGATGCACATGTTGACATGTTGATAGAGGCATATGGCTGATACATTCCATGGATGATATCTTTTGGCACATTGTACGATGTTGATGTACATGGGTGTTGTGCACGGTGGGGACATTTTGGTACATGATGTACTTGGTTGATATTTTGTTCATGATTCTATATTTTGTTATATATTTTGTTTCATGATGTATGGTATGGCACAAGTTTGATGCATGGACAGGTCCAAGGATCGTCATTGAAAAATAAGTTGATCTATGGTTTGGTTGAGCAGTAGCAATTGCATGTTGATCATATTGCAGAGGAGATAGGGGGAGACATACCCATGGGGGGATTCATTCTTCTTCCCATGATTCTAGGAGGAGATATTTATCAGATTCATACCTACAAAAAAGCTCTATATTTGAATAAAGAGCACAGAGGCATAATTCCAAGGGGAACAATGGTCACAGGGGGAGTATGAGCAATGTATCTTCAGCATTGCATCATAGTGATATCCCTTGTTGAAAAGGGGAGATATTATTCATAGGAATATCAAAAGAATTCAGATAGGGGGAGGATCCCCAAGGAGAGTTCAAGCAGGGGGAGAAGCCCCAAGAGGAGAATGGCTCTTTATCATTGATGTCAAAGGAGGAGAGATGGTCACATTGATGTGATTGATGTTTAGCAATGGGGAGAGATAGTCATATTGATATGATTGATGACTATTGATGTAGATCATGCCTTGTCTACATGTTGACATCAATGATTGATGTTGACATCAATGTTGGTATTGCCATCAATGCCAAAGGGGGATATTGCTGGATCATGTTGTCATTGATGCCAATGGTTTGATTGTGTCTTGATTGATTGATGTCAAGTGATTGATTGATGATTGATGAAAAATGTATATGTATTTTCCTTAATTAGAATGATAGATGTCAAGTGGAAACCAATCGATGAAGATGGATCAATAAGTTATCATTGATATGATGCATAGATAAAGATAGATCAATGAGTTGTCATTTATACATGATGAAGATGGATTCATTTGCATATGATGCATAGTTTGTTTGATGTAAAGATGACTCATTATTTTCTTGTCATGGTTGATAAGAAGTACAAATGGATGAACTCCAAAATGGTCCCCTTATGGTGAAAGTCCTCACGGGAAGACGCTTTGCGGTTGAGTTGTGGTTGAGAGAACCCATGCTTGTATGTGGAATAATGAGATGAAGATCAGTGATTTTATTGGTGAAACTATCCTATATAGATAGTGCTTGTCATGCCATTTTTGGCGGTATGTGTAATGTCACATAACTCCTCACGGTTTGAGATTTATGGCCCTACGAAGTTGAAGGACCCCCATATGATGGCTTGAAGCCCCATAAGGTCAAAGAAGTCATAGTGCTTGAGAAGAAGAAATTATTATTTAAACAATAAAGTGAAGTGACAAAATCAAGAAGGATTAATTAAATATTAAAGTAAGGTGACAAAATCAAGGAGGAATATTTAAATGATAAAGTAGTGGAGAACTTTCTATTTATGGAAAGTGGTTAACCCTAAAATGAGGAAAATAGGTTAAGTGACCTAGAAATAGGTTAAGTGACCTAGAAGTGGGTTAAGTGATGTAGAAGATGAAGAGCATAAATAAGAGGCTAGGGTCTCTTGTGAAAAGTACATTTTGTATCTTTTATGTATCTTTTGGGAGTATCTCTTATGTATCTTTTGTGTGTATCTATTGAGAATGATTGAAAATCTATTCTAAGAAAGAGAGCATGAGGAGGATCTCATGGACGCATCAAAGTTTTGGCAATGTCTGAGATCTTGATGACAAAAGTATTGGAGCTTCAGAAACCCTAGTTTTTGAGGTATACGCGGGTTGTAATGGGCTAGAGCGCGTACACATGCGGGTTGTATGAAGAAAGGGCATGTACAGTGGATAAAGTCATGGAGATTTGTGTTTGAGTTGATAACTGACTGTTGAAGACTGAAGCAGGTTCCATATCTACATTCTATGGGCTCAGATCTGTCACTGATACTCTAGTATGGTGATATTATTGTCTTGATTGATACTATTTCTTGTTGTGTTGTGAATGCTCGGGGCATTCTTGGTATGGCTACTATGATGTGATTTATGCTGGCTGATGGAGTGAGCAGTACTCTTGTGATTCAGTGGTGATATGATTGCTATGGTATACCAGTTGCTTATACATGATTGATTTAGCATTCATATTGATTGGTTGTGGAGCATGAGTAGACTATTGGAGAGTTTGGATGTGTTGTGACTAGCTGTGGGTCAGATTGGAAAGTGAGAGACAAAAGAGAATGTGATTGCAGGTTGCAGAGGATCTGAGTATGTGAAGCAAAGAAAAACCCTAGTTGCTCAGAAGTATACGCATGTTGCATTGTAGACTGGCCACGTACATACGTGGGCTATAGTGAGCCAGGGTGTGTACACATGTGGGTTGCATGATTGACAGGTCGCGTACCTGTGACAGATTGATATCTGTGGAGGATTGTTGCCTCATCTTAGTTGGTGATTAGGATGTAAGTTGAGTCTTGCATATAGATCTGATGCTCTTGTAGAGTTGTACTCTATTCAGTTGTTGATGATAAACCCCAAGGATTGTAGTCCGTAATAAAAATAAAATTGTACATACATCTTGTTTTCTTTGTGTTCCTTGTGGTGATGACTTATTGATGATATATGTTGTTGATATATGCTACTGATATATGTTCACATCTAACTGGTTATAAATGACAACAATGAGTAATGAGTAAATGTTCAATATTAACTAATGAGTTTTTTGTAAGAGGGGAGTTTTAGAAAAAGAGCCCCACACTCATTCACCCTCCCTCTAAGTGTGGTAGGTGTGTTGAACATTACTAACTTGCTTGGAATATACACAGTGATCAACCCTACTTCTCACAAATCTCAGCCCAAGGATGTATGTGTCAAATTTTGGTACCACATCGCAGGTGATTGCTTCAGACCATATAGTGACTTCTTTAGCTTACAAACCAACTCTTTCTTTTCCCTCACTATAAAGTCTTATGGTTGCTTCATGCAGATTTATTCTTCCAGATCCCCATGTAGGAATGTTGTCTTCACATCCATCTGTTCTACTTCAAAATAAAAAGAAACAACAACAACAATAGATAAAAGAAATCTAATAGAATTTAACTTGGAAACAAGAGAAAAAAATTCACCAAAGTCAATTCCCTCTACCCAGGAATAATCTTTTTCTACTAAATGAGCTTTGTATTTCTCCACTTTTCCTTCTACATTCAACACTTAAACACCCATTTTCTGCCAATGGCCTTTCATCCAGTTGGAAAATAAACTAGATACCATGCCTCATTCTTATCCAAGGCATCCACCTCTTCAACCATGGCCTTCTTCCAAAGTTTACTATCCTCTGAATTCACTGCTTCCTTGACAGTTATGGGATCATCATCAATGATAGAAAAAGAAAAATTAGCATGTAAATCAAGTGGAATATACCTTTATGCTTGCCTTATTTTCCTCATTGGTCTCCTCAATACTAGAGTATGAGGTTCTTCTTCTTATTATTCATCTTTTTTTGTTGATTCTGATTTTGTGTCATCCAAATCAAACTCTATTTTCCTAGGTTCTTCTTGCCTTGGTAGGAATTCTTGTTTTGGAACATCTTTAACCTCTCAAAAAACAACATCTTGACTGTAAACAATCTTCTTAGTTTATGGGTTCCAAAGCTTATAACCTTTTATACCATCTTTATAACCAATAAGGATACACTTTTCAACTTTATTATCCATCTTACTCATATTTTACTTGGAACATGTACATAAGCATCACAACCAAACTCTCTGAGATGTTCAAGAGAGGGTTTTTTACTAGTCCATACCTCATGCGGATTTTTTTCCACCAACATTGATGAGGGTGATCTATTTACCAAGTGGCATGCAATACCCATTGCCTCTGCCCCAAATTCTTGTCCTAACCTGACACCATTGAGCATGCTCCTTGATATTTCCATCAACATAATATTCATCCTTTATGCAACCTCGTTATGTTGATGTGTGTATGGGGTATTATTCTTCCTTGCTATACCACACTTATTACAAAACTATTTGGATTCATTCCCACAAAATTCTCCACCATTATTTGTCCTCAACACCTTTATTTTATTCTCTATCTAATTTTCGACCAGAGCCTTAAACTCTTTAAATTTATCAAATACCTCATATTTCTTCCTAAAAAAATAAATTCATGTGTTCCTTGAGAAATTATCTATGAATGAAATGCAATACACATATTTACCTAGTGATGGAACAGGTGCAGGTCTGAACACATCATTGTGTATCAATTATAAGATCCCCTTTCCTCTTGTATCACTGGATGGGAATCTTACTCGATTCTATTTACCATTTATGCAATGTTCAGGGAAATCAAAATCCAGGGTGCAATTATACATACCTTCAACCATACCTTTACTATGTAGTGTTTGAAGGCCCTTTTCTCCAATATGTATCGGTCTTTGATGCCACATCATGGTATTCTTTCCATGTATAATATGGATCCTATCTTCTCTATGTCTATGCTCAGGGGAAATAAAATTGTTACACCCATCAACATAACCGTCTTGCAAGTTTTGTTTCCCAATAAAGTATCCACACTTGCATCATCCAACTTACATACAGATATTAGGCTCCTGGCTAGATCTGCAATGTGCAAAAATCTAGGGAGAGTTCTATTCCTTCCATATTTTAGCAAAAACTTAACTCTTCCACGTCCCATGATTTTGGTTTTCGATTCATATCCTAGGAAGACATGACCACCATCATACGTTTCCTATTCATAGAACTACTCCTTGTG
>JASDQU010735452.1:70189-82203 GCA_032191745.1 Picea mariana
ATTTTAGGACTAGTCTAAATCCCTAACTACATGGGATATATATAAGAAAGTATAGCGAACAAAAACTTGAAACTTTTACCACAAGTACTTTGATATGTCTCCTCGGGATCCTAAAAATTTCACAATGTGAAACTTCACCAAAATTTGTTTTGTCTATTTTACAAAGAACACATGTTTGATACTAGTGTTAGGATTAGTCAAAAACCCTAATTTCCACGGGCTATAACTCCAAAAGTGTAGCAAACCAAAACTCCAAAATTTTACCACATGTACTTCATTTTTTACCTCARGCTCCCAAAAAATTTGTTATCTAAAAATTCCTAMAAATGTGTTATAGAAAAAATTCCAAGGTGACTCATTTGAAGGAACAAAACCTTAGGATCCTATGCTCTAATACCAAATTTTATGCACCAAACAACCAAAATAGCATAAAAAGAGAGAGAGAGAAGTAACTCCACRCCTTGAGAACGAGAGAAGAATGAATGTGAAGCCTATTTGAGGGAGCAACTTCCTTTTACAATAGAACAAATGTACAAGATGAGATGATTCTAAAACTAGGTCTCCTTGGTATATATATAGGAGACAAAGGGTACAATTACAATTAAAGGGTATATCCAAAAACACTAATATAACAATAGAAATGTAAAAACTTAATATCTAAGGCTTACATGGGGCTTTATGCTTAACATGGGGATTTTTCTAGTGCTTAACACTCATTGTTTCTACTAGTTCTAATGGTTCAATACTTTCTTAGTGCCCATTATACCATGTCTCCTCATTTCCTACAGTAATATTAAGACCTATAACTTCTTCTACATGACTGTAAGGATCTTGTCCATCCTCATGTTTCTTCTACAGTATTAATCTTCAATTTTGATCTTTACTTATCCTAGATATAGCATTGTATCTGTAAAATGTTCATACAATTAATTTTTTAGATATAATTCATTTCCAAAATTCTATAAAAAAATTCTTATAGACATGCTTTCTAGAAACGATCCATTTTAATCATTTTTTTTGTTAAATCAAAGATATAGGCCCCCTTTTTATCTAATTTCTAGAAATATTTGAAGTACTTCTTTAGAATATAATTATTTATATTTATTTCCCATTGAATATATTTCCAATGACTATAAACGTGCTTGATTCTGCTCTTAGAGATAAAAGTTACACCCCCTTGAAGTTGCCAATTTTTGTCTAATTTATGTGCTTTTATGCTGGTGCATTCAATGTTGGAGACCAACTTCTACCACTTGAAGAAGAAAAACTAGCAAGAACTAGAAAAAATTTTGTATCAAGCATATATAGTACTTATGATTGTGAACATTGAGAAGATTTTATATCAATGATCGGATGTTCCAATAATTTTCTACATAATTATGTAATTTTCAACTTTTCCCTTTTGGCACTATTCCAGACACTGTTTTAGGTGAAAACTACTATCTTTCAAATGAAGAAAAACTAAAAGATTTTCAATAGGATAATTTTTTCCAAACTACTAAGAAGATCAAATGCCAAGTAACAAAAATTTTCCAATTTTGATGTCTTGAATCACATTTCCTCTATTTAAAGTTTCTAAAATCACCAAAAAGTCTCTTGGGATAGTGTATTGTATCATGTGTTTGCACTTTCACTCCAAACCTTTTGGAATTTAATCAAATGTTTCACTAAGTTTCTTCATTCCTACTTATAATATACACTGTCCAAATTTCAACGAAGTTCCTATCAATGAGTACCCTCCTAATCTTCAAAAACCACTAATAACCATTTTTTGGAATTCTAAAGTTGAATATAAAAACATTATTCTATGGAATTTTTTTGTAGTCTTCATCATCACGAACTTACCCCTAAAATTTCATCTAATTCTGATCTTATATGCTCTTGTTATGACCAAAAAAGGAAATTAACTCCAGACTTTTTTTAACATTTTTTTCTTCTATAGAGATGGCATTGATGACTAGCATGAAACATGTGTAGATGTGGCACTAGAATTCACATGTCATTATCTATCAATTCCATGTCACCTTCCTTCAGGTTTTCATGGCCCTTGAATATTCTTCATAGTAATATTCGTGGAGGTGGCACCACAATTTTTAAAACTAGCATAAATGAATCCTACAAGCCAATCATAGCTATTGATCCACTTTCTCGATCAAGTCCTAACCACTCACAATACTTGGTTTTCTCTCCTCCGTGCCTTTTCCCCAAATGTCGCGATAAAATATGGGTTTTTGATCTCTTTTCTTGGCATAATCCGTATGGTTCATGGCTTTTTCCTTGTCAGGTCCTCCCCTTTTCTCAAAATCCCGCAATACAATCCCCAATGTAGATCAATATTGATGATTAAATATGAGTCATTCATGAATTTTTCTCCATCCGGTCCTCCCCTATTTAATAAATTTCACGACACATTGTTAGCCATCGATCTAGTTTGTTGATGTAATCTTGATCATTTGTGGCAATTCCAAAAATGTGAATCTTTTCCAAAATCAAATCCCATGAGTGCCTATAAATCGTCGATCTGGTGGGAAAATATAAACTCAGTCATCTACAATGTCAATCTCCTATGGTGAAAGAAATATCCACCATTCACGATACTCCTATTTCCAAAAAATGTCGAAATAAATCAACACCATTAGATCTGGAGGATTAATTGCAAACCATTGTTCATTCTTTGCTCATACTATCCTCTGTAATTTGACTTCCGATATTTGATAGAATTGGGGCACTTTTTTTAGGATTATGTAATCCACCCAACTTCATCATGGAGTCAACCTATACGATTCCTACTTATAACCAGTGGAGTGTCCATACCAAGCCCATGCACTCCATCAAGAACACAATTTGGCATTTCAAGCCATGAAATTATTTTTCAATTACATAGTCTTATATACTTTTCTTCACTGACATTTTGTCAAAAACTTGACATGAAACCTGTAAAGTCTTCCTGTTGAGTCTAGTTTTGACCCATACAACCCCAATGCTATAACCAATAGCTTGATACCATATTTTCATGTACCCAATAACCCATGCACATTGTTGAGGCTATAGGGTACCTAAAAAATGCCATAAAAATTTTCTCTCCCATACCAAAATCATTTTCTTTAGTTCACTATAGAATTCAATAGAAAAAAAAATTTAATAGTAGTTTTATTATTCAATTCAATCATAAAACATGAATCTAGTCATTCAATGGTTTCATTCATAATTATGAAAAATGAATCCATATACATAGAATTGGACAAACTAGAAAAAAAAAATGCAAAACATAAATATAAAAACACGACATTTCATGTCATAGTCAAAATACTTATCTTTTTGGGAAAATAATCCTCCAACTAGCTGCAAATGAAGGACATTCCTCCCAATCATCATCTCTTTGTCACATTTAATATTTTTATGATAGAGGCCACCCTAGAGCTGAGGCTATGATTCCACAAGGTTGAATTTCCAAACTCTGATTCCAATTCCTCTTACTCATCATGCAACCCAAAAAAATCTACTAGGTAAGAAACCCCTCTACAATTATCCCAATCAACCATCACTCTTCCCCCATCATCCTGCACCATAGTAGGAATGGGATTCCCTTCTCTAATACACAGTCCCTCGGGATATTCCAATTCCTATCCAATTCTCTAGCACATGCTGGCCAGGGGATCTCTCTATTGGGATTCTAGGGATTCTCAGTTATAGGATAGGTTTTCCTCTCACGACACTACAATAATAATCAAAATTACATTGGGAAGTAGCATAATCCTACATAAAAGTACACTACAAAGTACCATAGTACCATCACAACCATACCATAATTTGTGCCATCACAATAATAATCATCATCCTCCCTCAAACATGCTCAAATTCCTAACTTTATATTTGCATGCCAATCACTCACTATGTGGTCTTCATGAGAATCCCATGTATCTCCTCTAATCCCAAGCTTAGAATAAATTTTATCAAGATTAGTAATCGAAGGTCGAAAACTTTAGGATATAACACTAGCTAAGGTTTTTAGTCACTAATGGCATCTCCCCTTATCCCCATTTAACTTCCCCCTCTTGTGGAATCATATCCCCCTATCTATTTTTAGTCCTTATTTATTTGCAACAATTAGGGCTTTCAATGTATAATGATAATTCACATATGATCTTTGGCTTATAGCCATCTGTTCATTACATTTACATTCTTATTTTGGGGGTCGAAAATGATTTATTACATATATCGTTGGAAAGGTCTCGGCCATCCGTACATCATCACCAGGCCTAATTTTCTCTCTAGGTCCAATTCAAAATAGATTTTAATTAATGAAGTCATAATTATGAAATTTGTCCCATCAAAAAATGCACAACTTCTATCCTTTGTAAACTAGGCATTTAAACTCATAATTGGTCAAATGAGAGCTCATTAGGAAGCTTGTTCTGAGAATTAAAAAGTGCAACCATTGGATCTTTTTAAAAGAAAACAAGACTCCTTTTATAATATGTGAAATACCCAGCTCACATGGAGCCTCCCTAGTGACTAGTGAAAGACGTCAACATTGATATTTTTGCAAATTGTGCCTACGTCTAATGAAATATGACCTAATCAGTTTGAACATGTACTTTTCTAATATGGAATGTTTTTGGAACTTGAAAATAATCCTCAGATGGCCTCCCCAAAGGCCAAAATATTGTGAGTCTAAAATAAGCCAAAAAAGGTTGAACTGAATCTGATTGTGTGTTGGCAAGATCATGTTGGGCACTATGGCCTTAATTGCTACAACGAACATGCCTTGTAGGTGATAATAGGCTAGTGAACATTGTCAATCTGAAAATATATTATCCCTACTAGCTTAAACTCGGTGAGAGAGGTTGACCAATCTAAAACTCAAACACTAAAACCATATTTCCTTGAAACCAAGAAAATTAGCACTAATGACGGATACTCTTCTAATGTCTGATAAGTCACTATAAGCTTGAAATAACCACTCACTTTGTCCCTATTATACTATTTAATGGGGAAAAAATTATACTAACAATGACTCATAACTTCTTCTATACTTGAAACCAATGTTTCAAAGATTGCTTGGAGCAACTCTCCTACCATCTCAAGGAGATATGAAAAGTGAAATTTCATGCTCAGCACAATGTAGATTTTTGGGTCAACAATATATCATCAACCATGAAATGAAACAAAGAATTACATTCATGAAATACACAGTCAACAATTCAAAGTTCAAACTTAAACTAACATATAATGATCACAAAATAGGACTTAAAAATGACAAAGGACTCTAGAAACTAGATTCTAAACTAAGAAAAACAAATAATTCTACTATCTACTTCTCTTCTCTTGCCACAAGAAACTTCTAATTTATTTTCTTGTAGTTTATAAACAATGGGACTAGGAGCAGGTGAAAGTGGTCGTGTAACAAAACCATGAGCTACATGGCCCCCACACAATGTTGGAATTTGCAAAGCTAAAGCTACTACATCTAAAACCATGCTAGTGACAACAATCGTGGTGGATGGGTATAACACACCCAACCCCCTAATTAGATTTTAAGGGAATGGGGTATTAAAATTTTGTTGCCTTAATCCATCTTATAATTTTCTTTTGATAGCACCATTTTCCTCTGCTCGTCGAGAGCTTTCCAACGATTGAAAATTTTCCGAAAATGGAGCTCTAAATCGAAAGTTATGGCACTCGAAGTGTTTCAGGTCCTCATTGGTGAAAGACCATCTCATTACCATGTGGCATCCACATGGCCACTTATTACCCATGCCATCTGACGTGTAAGTGACACATTAGGTTTATGGCTTGACCCCTTGACCCACCATTTTTCATTGTGGTCCTTTCTTTTATCCCAAAGCTCACTCTCACTAACCCAAAACTCCAATGATAATGTACCAATGAGTACCTCCCCAAAATCCTATGGCTCTCAGTTCTCGATATCAATGCCTCATAACACATAGACAATATCCTTTGGCACAAATATTGACGCCCGAATCCCAATGGTTTCCATGGCTCATGGATGTCACCCCCGAGATCAACGGTGGAGGTTTCACCTTGTCCCTTCGTCAATCGATGGTTGTAGTTATCCCTGAATCCCTTAGTTGTTGGCAATTACCTCATCGTCATCAACATTTCTTGTTCGAACCTGACCATGCCAACCTCCCACACTTTCAAATACATTGTATCTAGATTTAATGACCTAGATCTCCCCGTCAGTTCTTCGATGAGATCAACGATTACCCTCGTTAGTCCTATGAACCCATGTCAACTAACTAACAGATGACACATGTCATCCTAAGGATGCTCTAGTTGCCTTGTTGGCATTCCACATCCTTTATGATTTCTTCATTCACTTTATTGTTTGTAAAGGTTCTTAGATATATCCGGTGGAGATGAACTTCGACCCCTCGCAGATCCACGGTTCTCATCGTCGTCGACTTCCTCATCGTGTTGACACGTGGAACAACTCCCTTATGACACATGAACCCACTCAAGGGTGACATGGAATCTAATGTGGTTATATTCGTTGTTACAAGACTCCAGACTCGAGCAACCAGGAGACGCAACATGTCCCCTTCATCGTCAGGGTTTTCTTGTCATCATTAGGCTCTTTCATGAAGGTTCACGCTCCACTCTCTAATGAACGACTAGGATATGATAGCTTTCATATCCAATGGTCTAGGTTAAGGGTGAGTTCATAAGGTTTCCCAACCCCCTTCTTAGACGAACTTGGTCTTGGGACACTCCTAGGGCGACACCTTACCCCCAAGACACACTAGTTGTCGAGTTGGAATGTCATGTCATATTGACATTATCATTCCCATTCCCCACTAGAATCGACCCCCAAGGTAATATATGACTGAGATCAACTGTCTCCTATCAGCATATCAATGAATCTCATTGTTTCGTCAACGCATTTATCATCGTTGGAATCCTTTCCATATGCGTGACCTTACCCTATTTATAAGTCCTAATGACGATGTAGGTTCAACAACCTCCGAGGAATGGTTAGATCTATGCACCTTTGGATCCAATGGCTAGGATTTTAAGCCAATCCTCATGGATTCCAGCATCCATTGGAATCCAATATTTTCCCTTGACCCATCAACAGTCGATGCATGACACTCCCTATCCATGTTGACTGTCGAACTGGCAGACCACTTCAGAATGGCGTCACGTCCACTCCTTCTCAGTTTTGGGTTGAACTTACCCCAATCAACGATAACATTTAAGTACTTTAACTGATTGATGATCCTCAGTTGATCCTAGGCCTTTATTTTCATCGATCCATTTTGGGCATAACTTAATGGGTTTCATTCATATAGTCCCTGATGATGACATGGCATTTCAACGAACCAAATCCCATTGAGGTGCCTCCTAAAGGATCAACGACCCAGATTCCATCGATGATTCTCTCACCAAATAGACAATATATATTTTCATCCCTATACCTCGATGATCTCCGACTGAGATTAACTCCATCCCACTGCCAACTCTCGTTGACAATAATTTCAGAATGCATGGCCCAGATCTTGTTTGGGTTCCTCCCAACAAATATGACGACCCTAGTTCCTTTCTTTGACCTTGTCGTCGTCGGTGTTTCCTAGTCATTTCTCACTTTATCATCCTTTTTCTTCTAACGATGATATTTTCCCTAACGAAGGGCTCATATCTACCCAACACATCGATCCAACAGATGTGGGTCTTCCCGATTTAGACACTGAGGTCTCCATAGGGAATAACAGTTTGGGACTTGCAAAATTGGCCAAGTTTATGGGAAAATCTCCTAAGTCCCCTTTCAAGGTCTATTGAGCTTTAAAGAGCTCTTGTCTCACTCCAAGACTCTCCATGGTAACCTCGCTTCATCCCAACCAAAGGCATCACCTGTCACAAGGGTCCGATACAACATTATCTATATATATATATATATATATATATATATATATATATATATAAGATTGTGATTGTACACACAATACACAGGAGCTCTGGTATGTCATTTAACTTGAACAATACAAGAGGCTTGTATATTTATATATATACAAAACGAGCATGCACACGGTTGGTTCTAAATATACTCAGTTTACAACTTAATACAATTTAATAGTTGCAACATCTCTTACTAAAAGTAGAGACACTCGGTAAGCAATTAAGAAATGCCTTCCATATCATTATATCATCTGTTAGACTTGAGAACTGTTATAAGAACCGACATTATTACCACCACATAGGTACGCTTATGCAATTCTATACAATTATGTCTCATATAAGTATAAAGAGATTATAAGGAATACACAACAAGTCCGTAAATCAAGCATTCATATTCAAAATCACCATATTGTCCATTTAACCATCCATGCATTCAAATCAATACAAATAAACAGAACATGTTACTTATCTACAATTTTGAGATATGTTGGCTACTACTGAAGGGTGAACTGCTCTCCACCCAACCATAGGAAAGACTACGCTAAACTCTACTACATATTTCCAACCCCGAGCCAAGGTATGATGCCACAAGAGGATTTCTGCAAGATTTTTTCAGGGAGTGTCTGCTAATTCTGCTATCTCTATTACCTAAACTAGATATCTCCCTTTTCTTGTCAAATTCCAGTGCTCCCTCGATCTATTCCTAACCATGTGTGTTCCCTCAGTCTATGCCCAACCATGTGTGTTCCCCTCTTTATCCCTGTGCTCTTCTTTTTGTGTCTTCTACCCCAAGACCTCATGGGTCGTGCCAAAATTTTCTGGAGGGTACTCTACCCATCCTTCCTTAATTTTCCAAGGGAACTATTCCAAATACTACCTTGACTGATAATCAGTTTCCAGGGCTGAGGACAGCTCAGGTCTACACTATTTTAATAGGGTACTACCTGGCAGAGTCATCTCAACTAGTCATTTCCTCCCTCTTGCACCCTTCCCCTCATGGCATCATAACCTGTGAAGGCCATCCCTTCAGCAGTAGTTCAACATTTATCTATTGCATTAATAATTAAATATGCACATTACAAAATAAATTAAGGTCCATTGTCTTCCCATGATCACATAACATATTTGTTTATAGTTTGGTCATGATAATACTTATATTTATATATTGGGGGAAACATGGGTGTTGCAATCCCCTCCCCCTTAAAGGAACATCACCCTCGGTGTTCTATCTGTCGCAAAAACTCTATATACAGCAGTGAACAAAAAAGGGTATGCATGTTTCATGGCATCCTCCATTTCTCATGTTGCTTCATCGACAATAAAGTGTTTCCACTGCACCTTGACTTGTGCAATGGTTATGTTCTTAAAAGGGATCTCTCTCCTATTTAGGATACACTTTGGTTCTAGCAGGAACTCTCCCTCTGGCTCCACCTGGATCACATACCAGTCAATTATGTGAGCAGAATCATGTATATATTTATTTAGCAATGAAACATGTAAAACATTATGTGTCGTCACTATGGGAGGAAAAGATAATCTATAAGATACAGGCCCCATTATGTGTGGAATTTCAAAAGGTCCAAAAAAATTGAGCACCAACTTCACACATGCTCCCATTCTTAAGGAGATTCTTATCAGTTTAATTCGGAGATACATGTGATCTCCTACTCAGAATTCTCTATGACTTATTTTGTTGTCTGCATAGCTCCTCTTCCTATCCTGGGACACTTTCATATTTTTCTTTATTTAAGTTACTTGTTGTTCTATTTCCATTAACATATTCGGCCCAAGTGAAATTTGGTCCACTGGATTATCCTAGCTGATTGGGATATTACATTTTCTGCCATAGAGAGCCTCAAAAGGACTCATTTTCAAGGATTTTTGGTAACCATTTTTGTAGGAAAATACTACCATGGGTAGATATTCTTCCCATTTCTTGGGTTGATGCATCACATGCATCCCTAACATGTATTCCAACACTCGGTTTACCCTCTCTTTTTTCCCATCATTTTGAGGGTCATAGGTTGCACTAAACAACTATTTTGTTCCATAGCTAGTAAACAAAGATTTCCAAAATTTTGAGGTGAATTTTGCATCTCTATCAGATATAATTTCCTTAGGCATCCCATATAGCCTAAATATTTCCTTCATGAATATGTTGGCAATATTTATTTACTTGCAAGTGGACTTTACCGGAATAAAGTGGTTAGCCTTGCTCAACTTGTCCACAACTACCATAATGACATCATTTTGTTTGGTTGTTCTGGGTATTCCTATGATAAAATACATGGAGATGGTTTCCCATTTCCACTCTAGAATAAGAAGGGGATGCAATATCCCTTCTAGGTGCTGGTGTTCTACCTTAACATGTTGGAATTCTAAAAAAATTGCTAGATAATCAGCTATGTCCTTTTTCATCCTTGGCCAATAAAACATTTTCCTACTGGCTGTGATCATTTTTTGATAACCAGGATGACCAACATATGGTCTCTTGTGTAGTTCATCCATGATGAACCTCTTCAAGTTGTCACAATTTGGGACATACAAACTACCTTTGTAAATTAGCAGGTTGTCACCCATCAACTGATAACCATCAGACTTCACCTCTATGCGCTCTCGTTATAAATGTTCTTTTTTTCATTTTGAAAAAATCATCTACTTCTTGTGCACTCTTAACCCTTTGATTGAGGTTTGTTTCATAGGTACTGATAGATGCTAAGTGAATTAATTTCATAATCCTACTGAGGGCATCAACCACTCTGTTTTCTTTCCCTTTAATGTGTTTAATATCAAAATCAAACTCACTGATGATAGCCATCCACCTATATTTCCTAGCATTTATTTTAGGATGGTCAAATAAATACCTCATTCCACTATGGTCTGTCATGAGCAAAAATTTTGTTCCTAGGAGGTAATGCCTCCACATTTTTAAAGCATGCACTATGGCAGCTAATTATGGGTCACGAGTCACGTAATTTATTTCATGCTTATTCAATTTTCTAGATTCATAACAGATTGCATTCCATTCTTGCATGAGTACTCCTCCTAGTCCTTCTTTGAATCTGTCTGTACATATAAGGAAGTCCTTATTTGGGTCTGCAATTTTCAAGACTGGGGCATTGGTTAAGAGGTGTTTCAGATGTTGGAAACTTTCCTTGCACTCTATTGTCCAAACAAATTTAACGATGTTTTACTATATAGAGGTGATTGGGTAACCAATTTTGGAGAACCCTCTTATGAATCTCATATAGTATCCTTCTAGGCCCATAAAGGATTTGATATCAGTTACATCTTTTGGGGTAGGCCAATCCATAATGGCCTTGATCTTATCAAGTTCAAATGCCACCCCTTTCTCAGAGATAACATGGCCTAAGTAGTGGACTTGTTTTTGGAAGAAGTCACACTTACTAATATTTGCATAGAGATTGTTCTCTCTTAGTACTTGAAGTACTAACTTGAGATGTTATTCATGCTCTTCCCTTCCCCTTAAATAAATTAGGATATTATTAATGAAAACTAATCCAAATATGTCCAAGAACTTGTTGAGTACGCTATTCATTAAGCACATGAAGGTGGTTGGTGCATTGGTAAGCCCAAATGGCACCACCACAAATTCATAGTGCCCATACCTTGTCCTAAAGGTTGTTTTGTGGTTGTATTCATCATTGATCCGCACTTTATGGTATTCAAATTTCAAATCAATATTGGAGAAGATGGTAGAACCCATTAACTGGTCGAATAGGTCATCAATTCTCGTCAAGGGATACTTATTTTTAATGGTCATTTTGTTAAGTTGTTTATAGTCTATGCATAATCTGAGTTTTCCATCCTTATTCTTCAAAAAAAAGGTTGGTGCTCCCTAAGGAGACACACTAGTCAAAATATAACTCTTGTCTAACATTTCCTTGAGTTGTAGTTTGAGTTCAACTAGCTCTAGAGTACTCATCCTATAAGGTTCTCTAGACATTGGTACTGCTCTAGGTACAAGTTCTATTGAAAAATCAATGTTTCTTCTTAGAGGTAGGTCTGGTACCTCTTCAGGAAACACATATCTATATTCTCTCAATATATGAAAGTCTGCTAGGCTTGGTTTA
>JASDQU010735452.1:82919-94077 GCA_032191745.1 Picea mariana
TTCTTTTTCTCAAATTAAATTAATTATTTAATTATTAATATATTAACCATAACAATTTTTCAACAAGAATGCACATAACTCTAAATTTTAAATGTACAATCATTAAAATTATATTTTGTTTACAAGTTACGGTTTGTAGGAGACACCAATCTCTCTTATTTTGAGCACCAACTCAAGGAGACACCAATCCCTTGTTTTTCAAGCACCAACTTGAGGAAGTACCAACTCCCTGTAGATCAGGCTCCAACCTGTAGAGGACTCCAATCCTCTTGTTTTCAAGCACCAACTTGAGGAAGTTGTAACTCCCTGTTTCATGCTTCAACCTGTAGAGGAATCCAATCCTCCCTTTCTCCTCCCTTCCACCCTCACTTCATATGTATGTTTCAGGTTTCATATACTTCATTGGACTCTGCTTCTATTTTTTATCTTCTAAATTAGCTCACAGAGACATCTTCCTTTCACCATAATTTCTTGTTTATATAGAATTTCAACATGTATGAATTTGAAACATTGTGTCTCTTTGTATAAAATAATGCACCTCTTCATTAAAAATTAATAATAATGCTTATCATTTTGTTATTTTAAAAAAAAAATTGTCTTTTAATTCAAAAAACTTCAAATCCCTTGTATGTTGTTCATCATTTATCCTTTACATGTTGTAATAATAATGAAATATTTGGATGCTAAAACCAGTTTACTGTTGTTGTAACAATTCTTTGAATAAATCTTGATCTTTGAGGAATTAACTATATTCGAACTCTGAATCTTTATTTAATAAAAATCTTCTTTGATGTCCAAGGAAGCAAATGAAACCAAAGATTTATCTTCTACTTGTTCAAGTGCATTAACATTTGATGTTTCTCTTCTATTTGGATGATGAAATTTCATGGGGTCTTTATCCATATAAGTTATCAAATCCTATAACAATGTCTTTGGATCGATCATACCTCTCCAAGATTTCATTTTTTATTTATTTATTTTTTTGTCCAGTGATAGAATTAATAACAAGTGTCGTTGGCATCTCTTTCAAATGATAGTAGGTGCACACCTTTCTTCCTTCTTCGTTGTCATCATAATTTCCATATAACCTTGTCTTGTGACCAAGAGCGAGAACAAACGTAGCTTATTTTGGTGTTTAAACAAATCAATGGTTGGGTCTTAATCAACAATTCATTGGACAGTCCTTATTCATTTCACATTTGAAAGATGCACTCGAATTAATCCCAACCCAAAATGAAAAAGAACTTCATGCTGACACATAGATTATTCAATTTGACTTTATATCACTTTCAGGTCCTCCCTTGGTAATTAGAAATCATGTTATTTCAAACGTGAATTCAACACGGGTCATTCGATCATGCTTCCCTTCTGATCAACGATCAACGTCAACCAATTTGCTCATTGTCATCCAATTCGATCAACATTGTTGACTCTACCAAATGAAAAAGAAAAATTATGTTTGTATGAAGTACTGCTAAGTGTCACCCCCAAGTCTTCGACGTTCTTCGAAATGGAAACGATGGTTGGGTTGAGACTCTTTGAGGCTGTGAATCAAATGCTTCTAGAATCACAGTTTGAGATGTCAATTTTGAATTTTTTGTAACTTTTTTTTGTTCTTGAATTGATGATTGGATTTTTAATGAAGACACAAACTTAATGGAGTAGAAATTGAATTCTTCCATGACATCTTCAAGGATGAACAATAAATTTTGTTGGGACATCTCTCGTTTCTAGTGTCATTTTTTAATAAACCCTTATTAACTTCTTCACCTGTGACTTGTGTGGATCCATATTTAATTAGCCATTTACCCTCTTTGTTTTTTCAATTTTTTCTTCAGTGAATGGATGCCAGTAACACATTTCAACATGAAATTTTGTTGGGACATTGATATGAATACATGGACATTAATCAAGCTCTCAACATCGACAAAGTTATAGACCATGTTATCCCTCAATGGAAACTTCATAACACTCTGACCAACATTCTATCTCAATACCATATTAACCATGTTGACCATATTGACCCCCTTTTGGCATCAATGGCAACACCATATCCAACACAAATTAGAACCAAGGTCAATCAGAATAGAAACAAGATGGTTGGAAACCATACCTTCCATTTCCACTACTGAAGCTTGGTGGTCTACTTTCCTTTTATCCAAAGCTGCATGAATTCTTGGTATACTCCTGGCCATATCGTCAACCATGGTAGCTTCTTGGATGTTGTAGACTCTCCTATTGTCTGGATACCTATGAGGGTAGTCCCTTAGTAATTTTTCTCCCCCACAACCCCATCATTTTAATGGTTCTTTCTTTGTACTCTCAGTCCTTCGAGGGGTTGATCCAATGGTTTTATTTCCACTATGAGATGGAAAGTTATGTTGATTCACACTTTTAGTGGGAAGGCTCATCCTAGAACTCTTCCCATAGTTCTTGAACCTTGAGGGCTTAACCCCCTTCTTCTTGAATCCCATTTTACCTTTCTTCTTCCATTCCTTGGGACATTCTTCCTTGTGGTTGAATTGTTCATAGCAGTAGCTAGCCTTCTGAATGACATCTTCCAAGGTCTTGGGTTCATCAAACTCAATCTTGTTCCGGAAGCATTGAGGCATCCCACTAAGGAATCGTTGAATTTTCACCTTTCATATTTTATAAAGGGTATGTACCTCAATAATTCCATAAATTTATTGATATACTCATATATGGTGAGTTGTCCCAGCTGGAGTTCATAGAAATCCTTAGTCATTTCATCATAGTACCTTTCAGACATGTACTTCTTCTTGAAATATTTCTCAAATTTACCCCAATATAGTTCCTTCTCCAATATTCCCTTTACATTTCTAAGGTCCACCCACCAAATAGAGGCCTTTCCATTTAGGTTAAATATGGTTATTTAGGCCTTCAGGTTTTTAGAGTAATCAAGAACTCTAAAATACTTCTTCATGCCAAGTAGCCAAGCTTCTACTTCTTCCCCCTTTTTTATTTCCCCATCAAAAGTGGGTGGCTTGGATTTCTTAAATTCTTTAGGGTCACCTCCCTTGGAGTGCTTCCTCCTCTATCTTTTCCTCTGAGAATGTGAACTAAGCTCATTATTGGACACTTCCTTGGAGCTTTCTGCTCCTTCACTAGAGGAATCTTCAAATGCATCTTTGACTTTAACATGCCTCTTGGCTCCATGTTGGGCCTTCTTGAGAGTGTCTCTTCTTACATTGCTTCTTTCAAGGTCATGCCTATGTATCTCAAGCAGACTCTGAGTTTTCTCGGGCTGGTGTTTGTCCACATTACTGGTTGTTGGACCATGTTGCAATTTTCTTTGTATATCTGATAGACTTTGCAGTAGGACTGCATTTAATTCATTATGTTTTCCTTCTCTTTCATCAGCCTATCATTATCGTCTTTAAATCTTTGCAACTCTACCATGAGACTCTTCACTGTCTTAGCTAGATTTGGAGGGGTTTCTACCACCATCCTTTCATCATATTATTTTTCTTCTTTATGGGAACTCTCTCCCCACTCACGGTGTGCCACCATCCTTCTGTTTATAGATTTTTTTGGGAAACCACTGAGTAGTTAAGTGTTAATGATCAACAATTTTTTTTATTTGAGTATCCACAATTTTATGAATAGTACATGTAATTTTTGTAAATTGAAATTTATCTTCATCAATTTATTACGTAACGAAAACATACATTCCAAATTTAATCATGCAAAAAAAACATATATTTCCATCCCTCTTTTTAGTAATAAGTTTTAAATAACTCCTATTGATAGTGGTGTAGGGATGTCATCCGTCTTTAGATTTCAAATATTATTTATTTTACACAGTGCAGAATTCATTGAATTCCACAAGCTAGGTAAATTTGTGACTCAGGAACCATCAGATCGAAAGATCAATCAAGATCCATCGTTAAATTTGTGGCATTCGTGGAAAATTATCGATGGGTAATTTTAAATTGTGATCGTTGATCACGTTCGGATCAACGATCCACATCGTGAAAATAGTCGTGGTTTACAATTAAAGATCGACGGTTTCGATCAAGAGCGCACACATAAATCACATGTGAGTTAATAAAAGTTTACTCTACACTAGTGGTTTCGGAATACCCACTAAGGGACACATGTTGGTAAATAAATCCATGGCTGCACTCTTTAGGTTGGTTTCATTACCACCTCCCGACCTCCCGCTATGCTACGGAAAAATAAAATACCTCTTGGTGAATGTGGTAAAGCACTCAAAGACTTAAGTACTTGGTTATATGGCTGGGAATTAATAGGCCCTTATGAATAGGGTAGGGTAGCATACCCTCCCCCTTATAAATTTCTAATACAATTTATTTGACTCTTTCGTGAGCCCTAGCAAGCCAAGTGTAGTTGCATACTCTGATACCACTCTATAACACACCCAACCCCCTAATTATATTTTAAGGGAATGGGGTATTAAAATTTTGTTCCCTTAATCCATATTAGAATTTCTTTTTGATAGCACCATCATCCTCTTCTCGTCGGGATCTTTCCAACGACTGAATTTTTACCAAAACGGAGCTCTGAATCGAAATTTATGGCTCCATCTTGAAGTGTTTCAGCTCCTCATTGGTCAACTCCCAACTCATTACGATGTGGCATCCACATGACTTATTATTACTCGTGCCATATGACATAGCAGTGACATGTTAGTTTTATGATCCCACCCATTGACCCACCTTTTTTCATCATCGGCCTTTATTTTATCCCAAAGATCACTCTCACTAACCCAAAACTCCGACAATGATGTACCAATTAGTACCTCCCCCAAATCCTACAGCTCTCAGCTCTCGATATTGACATCTCATAGCACGTCGACGATATCCTTTGGCACGGATATTAATGCCCATATCCCAACGGTTTCCATGGCTCATGGATGTGACCCCCGAGATCAACAGCGAAGGTTTCACCTTGTCCCTTCGTCGATCGACGATTGTAGTTAGCCCCGACTCCCTTAGTTGTCGATGATTACCTCATCGTCTTCGGAATTTCTTGGTTGAGCATGACCATGCCAACCTCCCACACTTATGACGACATTGTATATGGATTTAGCGGCTTATATTTCCCTGTCAATTCTCCGACAAGATCAACGGTTACCCTCGTCGGTCCTCTCTGAACCCATGTCAACCAACTAACAATTGACACCTACCATCTTAAGGATGCTTTGGCTTCTTTTCTGGCATGCCACTTCCTTTGTGATGTCTTTGTCCACTTTATTGTTTGTAAAGGTTCTTATAGATCTAAGTTGGAGATGAAATCTGACCCCTCGTAGATCCATGGTTCTCGTCGTCGATGAATTCCTTGTCATTTTGACACATGGAATGGCTCCCTTATGACACATGGACATACTCATGGGTGACATGGAGTTTGACGTGGTTATATTCATCACTACAAGACTTCGGACTTGAGAAACCAAGAGACACCAACTGTCCCCTTCATCATCGGGGTTTTCTTGTTGTCATCGAGCTCTTTCGTGAATGTTCACGCTCCACTCTCTAACTAGTCTTCTCCAATGAATGTCCAGGATATGATACTTACAGATCCAATAATTTAGGTTAGTGGTGAGTTCATAAGGTTTCCCAACCCCCTTCTCGGACAACCCTTGGTCTTGGGCCACTCCTAGGGTGACACCTATCACCTCCAAGACACGTTGGATGTCGAGTTGGAATGCCACGTCATCTTGACATTGTCGTTCCCATTCCTTGCTAGAATGGACCCCAAGGTGATATACAGCTGAGATAAACTATCTCCTATCAACAGATCAACGAATATCATTGTTTCCCCGATGCCTTTATCGTCGTTGACATCCTTTCCATACGCATGACCTTACCATCTTTGTAAGTCCCAACGACAGCATAGGTTCGGAAACCTCCAACGAACAGTTAGATCTAGGCTCCTTTGGATCCAATGGTCGAGAATTGAAGTCAATCCTTTTGGGTTCCAACGTCCAGTGGAATCCAAGATTATCCCCTCGACTTGTCAGCGTTTGACACATGGAATTCCCTAGCCATGTTGATTGTCGAACTGGCAGAACAAGTCAGAATGACATCACATCCACTCCTTCTCATTTTTGGGTGGAACTTACCCCAATCAATTGTTACAGTTAAGTACTTTAATTGATAGATGTTCCTCGATTGATCCTAGGCCTTTATCGCCATCGGTCCATTTTGGGAATAACTTTATGGGTTTCATTCATATAATCCCCGACGACGACATGGCCTTTCAATGAACCAGATCCCATCGAGGGGCCTCCTAAAGGATCAACAACCCATATTCCTTCAGCGATTCTCCTACCAAATCAATGGTCTATATTTTCATCCCTGGACCTCCATGATCTCCGACTGATATTAACTCCATCCCGGCGCCAACTCCCTTTGACGATACTTTCAGAACAAATGACCTAGATCTCATCTAGGTTCCTCCCAATGAGTCTGACGGCCCTTGTTCCTTTCTATGACCTCCTCATCGTCAATGTTTCCTAGTCATTTCCCACTTTATCATCCCTTTTCTTCAGATGACAATATATGCCCTAATGAAGGGCTCAGATCTACCCATCATGTCGATCCAATAACTGTGGGTCCTCCTAATTTATACACAGAGGTCTCCATAGGGAATAACAGTTTGGGACTTGGAAAATCAGCCAAGTTTATGGGAAAATATCTTAAGTCCCCTTTAAAGTTCTACTAAGATTTCAAGAGCTCATGTCTTGCTCCAAGACTCTCCATGATAATCTCACTTCATCCCAATCAAAGGCATCACCTGTCACAGAGGTTCGATACAACATTTTATATATATATATAAGATCATGATTGTGCACACAATATGCAGGAGCCATGGTATGTCATTTAACTTGAACAATACAGGAGGCTTGTATATTTATATACATACAGAATGAACATGCACTTGATTAGTTCTAAATATACTCAGTTTACAACTTAATACAATTAAATAGTTGCAACAGCTCTTACTAAATGTAGAGACAATCGGCAAGCAATTAAGAAATTCCTTCCCTATCGTTCTATCATCTGTTAGACTCGAGAACTATTATAGGAAACGATATTATTACTACCACACAGGTATGCTTATGCAATTCCTTACAATTATGTCTCATATAAGTATAAAGAGCTTCTAAGGAATACACAACAAGCTCGTAAATCAATCATTCATATTTAAAATCATCATATTGTCCATTCAACCATCCATGCATTCAAATCGGTACACAGAAATAGAATAGGTTACTTATCTACAATTTTGAGATATGTTGGCTACTACTGAAAGGTGAACCGCTCTCCACCCAATCATAGGAAAGATTGTGCTAAACTATGCTACAGCCAGCCACCCAAAAGCCAGGGTATGGTGCCACGAGAGGATTTCTGCGATATTTTTTCAGGGAGTGTCTACTAATTCTGCTCTCTCTGTTACCTAAACCAGAGATCTCCCTTTTCTTGTCAAGTTTTAGTGCTCCCCAGGTCTAATCCCAACCATGTGCGTTCCCCCAGTCTATGCCCAACTATGTGAATTACCCTAGTCTATTCCCAGCCAAGTGTGTTCCCCCCTCTATCCTTGTGCCCTTCTTTTCATGTCTTCTCCTCCAAGACCTCATGGTTTGTGCCAGAAGTTTGTCGAGGGTACTCTTCCCATCCTTCCTTAATTTTCCAATGGAACTATTCCAACTACTACCTTAACTTTTAATCAATTTCTAGGGATGAGGACAGTTTAGGTCTACATTATTTTAATTAGACAAGATACTACCTAGCAGAGTCATCTCAACCAGTCATTTCCTCCCTCTTGCACCATTCCCTCATGGCATCATAACCTGTGAAGGCCATCCCTTTAGTAGTAGTTCAACATTTCTTTGTTCCATTAATTAAAAAATAAGCACATTATGAAATAAATTAAGTTCCATTTTCTTCCCATGATCACATAACATATCTATTTATAGTTTGTTCACGATAATACTTATATTTACAAACTGGGGGAAACAGGGGTGTTACAATGGAGATGTCATATTTTTTGCATGAACACCATCATGAGTCCCATCAACCAAAAGTTAAACCTACAAGCACTCCAAATCTATGGCTACATCCTCTAAATTAGCCTCAATGAGATTTTTTTTCTAAGACATATATGTTCTATCATTCTTCACTCATAATAATGGGACAACAACCTCAAATTGCATTTCACATAAACCAAGCTTTCTAACCAATTTACAATCAAGCTATTTCTCTTCATGTTATGATGATGTTGTAGGTACCCCAACACCTCTCCACATAAGAAGTATTTGCAACCTATGAAAGTAAGGCTCGCCACCAATTTATACAAATATGTGGTAGTGGCACCATACATGTTCCACCACTCAATAGGATTCAACCTATCTCTATGTTTAGTTTCATGTAGATTATCAAATACTCCATCTTCACTCATTTACTTGCTCAATTTGCTTCGTACTTGAGCACACTCACCATCATTAGGGACCAACTTATCTAATGCAATCATATGCCCACTATATACCTCTGGATTTGTGTGTGGTTTTCTCCTAACCCCACCCTAGGTGTTGGTTGGCCCAACCAAGATGGAGAATAATAATTGGGTGTAAGGACATATGATAAGGCATGGAGTGGAACATTCATATTATCACACCTTTTGAATACATGTTTATGAATATTATTATATAATATCACATCTCTCTACTCGACAATGTCTTTAATCTAGCCTAGAATGTTGTCCATTTTCTCATGCACCTCCTCGGTCACTGGCTGATATGTATCTACAAACTAAATAATATTGTAAATGGACCTAATGAAATGTAGATAATACCTAACCTATGCCCAAAACCGACCATCAAGAACGGTGTCATCCACTCTTGAAATTTCTCTCTATCATATGAAGATATAGCCTTATCTTTTAAACCTTTCCATGAATCACTAGAGACAATACTATCCAATGCCTCTCTTACCTTTAAAAGGTGTATGAAAGTAAATAAAAAGCTAGCAAATCTAGTTTTTTCAATCCTAAGTAGCTCTAATTTAGAGTGATTACCGAAAATGTAGTGTGTAGGGCTATGATTGGTAGTAAATTTTATCATACTCTTCCCTTTCTTGTACATACACCAATCCATTTATAATCATGCTCCTTCAACTTAATAATATCATGCATATATAGGTTCAATTTGTGCACCAAACACTCAGACCAAAATATGTTAGGATACATATCCTCAATGATTTCTCTTGATGCCTTACAATCAGTAGCATTATCAATGATGACTTGAATAACATTGTATAGTTCAATCTCTTGAATGGTTTTAATTAAGGGATCTGCAATATTAGCATCAGTTTTGTATTAATCCAAGTAGCCATCCTCTGTGAAAAAAAGTGTGCCACTAGAAAACACACCGAGAACATTTATCAGTAGTCTACCTTAAACACTTGTTCAACTATTAGATACAATGGATACCCCATATTCAATCCAATCATTTGTAACTTGTCCTAGAGAATTATGCATTTTCCCTCTTTCCTTGTTGAGTCCCATGTCAGTGTTGATGGCATGTACCATGTCATTCCAATAGGGTAAGCGAACAACATTTAACGGTATGCTACATGCATAGGGAACCTTGAACAATTTTAAATCTATGCCATCCCTACAACCTTGGTCAAGGAAATTTTCTATTGTTCTACACCCTAGATGCATGGGAAAGGATCGACTGGCATGGGGGGATGGGGATTGACCCTTGAACATTCTATATGAGGTCACAAAATAAACCTTTGATTTTTTGTAATTATGTTTTTCTTCCTCCACTTCCTTCGTGTAACTTTTTCCTATCTTTTGTTGGCACTTTATTGCAGGGTTTGAATGATATTTCCTTACTCTTATTTTCATCCTCTGTCATAATCCCACGTAAATTCTTCCTCATACATATATATGACCTTTTGTAAGTTGTGTTACAATGGGGGCATGAAATTTTGTGCTTCCAACCCCTTTCCCTACCTCATGCCTTATCACACACTTCAACAAGGGTGTTGAAATATCTTTGTATTTATTTGCATCATCGATGTCAACGTCATCATCCTCTTCGTCGTTTTCAATTTCTTGCTACTCCATGGGGTATGTACCACTGCATACTTTTCTTCTTCCTTATCATCATTGGAATTTTTGTTTCCCATCAACACCATCGTAATAAAAAATATAAGCATAATGATAAACCATGTATCCATGATGCTTCTTAAGAATAACATGTTGGCTACAATAGAATGAGGGAAAAGAAGGAATGGGAAAGAATATGGGAATAGAACATTCAATATTGAAAATATACAAGTTTACAAAACCTGGAGAAAAAAAAATCAAGAATGGGTTTAGTGCCTACCTCTTGAGCTCTCCAATAGAAATTGAAAGTAATTATGGAAACGTTCAATCTCCCTTCCAAGTTCTCACAAATCTACTACTCAACAACTAGCAAAAAGCCCACGCAAAACCCTGGAAAAAATTAGTAAAATGAGTCAGAGGAGTGATAGGAGGAGAGAAAATGGAGTGAAAGAGTGTTATAATCCATCAAGAAATTGTATCCATGAGTTCTTTTCCTTTTCCATTGGCCCCAAAAGCTAAAAACAAAAAAAAAAATCACCTAGCACACAAGTGAGTTTTTTATGGGCTTGGTAGCACCATGAGAATGATTTTTATGGGCTTGGGAGCACTTGGAGAGTGTCCATAGAATGTCGCTCCCTAAGTGCTTTACACATAACCAAGAAGAACCTTAACATCACCAAGAGCTTTCTCCCAAAAAAATTCCTTGGGCAGGATCAACCTAAAAGCACACTTCCAAAGGCACTTTGGAGTCGCTCCTACCTGGAGCACAAATTGAGAGAAAAATGGAGGGAGGGAGGGTGCTCCCACATTGTGTAGATTTATGAATTATTTAAGTAAACACCCAAGGACATAATAAATTTTGAAGAGCATCAATTCAATCAGGTTTGCGGAAATTCAAATCTTTTTATTCAAAATAAACTAGGCCAACGGTTTGAGTACTTGGAGGGTGCAATATCACAATCACAGGCCATGGCTGCAACTATTTAAACAAAAGTCAACTAAAAACAACAGGGAAAAAACTATAATAAAGCAGTTAGCCATTTATAGAAGTACCAAG
>JASDQU010735453.1:16159-34522 GCA_032191745.1 Picea mariana
AGTCTAGTCAGCAATGTGATTCATATCACATAAGGTAAAAATGACTAAGTGGTTGTCATAGTCATTGTCCTAGGTGATTATGGGTCATAGGATAAGTCATTCATGTTCTAAAACAAGTCATCGGTCATATAAGTTGATTTGTATCCAATTTTTAGCCATCATGTATCTCTCAAATTACGATCTGACCCTTTTCTTACTATCCTCCTTCATGATTGCGAGTTTGTAGCGCATATGTGTACTTTTGTACTGGAGGCGGTACCAACTCAACCTTTGTTGTTAGCGCAAAGCATCATTTCAGTGTATGGCGCGCTACAAACTCACAGGGAAAATGAAATGTTTTGAAATTTGAATTTTTGCATGAGGAAAATTATTAAAAGGAGGTGCGCCCGAGTTATTTTGACCATCATCATAGCATTGAGGGTCTCTTCCATAGTTGCAGCTCACCATCAAAGGGTTTCAATGTTTGCATACATTCAATAAGCTCTTCTTCATTGGGATCTTTTTCTCACAAATTCTTGTGCAGAAACAATTGAAGCAAGTTCTCATTTCTCTCATGGCACCAAGGAAGGACCCTGTTAGCACCAAAAGTCACCTCTGGATTGCATCAGAGGTAAGCCTAATACCCATCAGTTTTTTATGGATGTTGGTTTTATATGGATGGAGGTCGATGGACAAAACTCAGAATCTGAATGATGTTCAACAAAGAACTGGAGAAGAAATGTACAGGAAAGTGAGGGCCACATTAACTTCAGTTAGTAAATTGAGTTAAAGCGAGAGTAGAGGGAAGAATTAGGAGAAAGGGTGAAGGAGGCTACCTTGGGCATCATGCCTTCCAACAACTTAGATAGGAAAACCCAAACTCAATAGAATCCTTGAGCTCAAATCCAGACACCGAAATATTCCTACAAGGGACACAGTTATAGCTGCAGTATGATCAAACTTCCATCATCCTGCAACTGCAACAACTCGACTAGATCCTCCATGCTCGAGCCATTCAATGTGAGAAGGAAACATACACACAAGGAATGAATAAAACTGACCATGATACCACTATAATAAAACCTCCATTACAACAGTATAACGATCCTCAACTGGATCATCCATGCTCGAGTGTTTTAAACAACCTTTACAAACAAAAATGGAAAGAGAGAAGTTGATTTATATTAACATGAAAGTCTCAAGTCGATTACATAACCAGAGAACAGCTCTAGCGGAAAAATATTACAGATTGGGAGCTCTACTCAACCAAAGACCCTTACAAAAAAAATACAACTCCCTACATATACTCAAAAAATATCGTAAACAACAACAGAAGCATGCTCAAGCCTCCATGGCATTACATCATCTCAGTCAAACTGCACCTACAGTCTCCTCTACACACGCCTTCCTCTGTCAGACGCGATCTTGACTACTTCCAGTCTCTCAAAGTCTTTTCTTTGTAAGACTGTGTACACAGTATCCCTGCACATGCGATCCCGGACAACCAGAGATGACAGTCCTTCTTCATGGTAATATCATTCAGACTTCTCCATTCATGGGGCAGATGACACTTCAACCACCTCCCCTACCTTCATAAATGTTGCATTAGGATCATGACGGTGCAAGTCAAACTTGGCACCTAGGAGGCGTGGCAGCCTATCCTTGGTCATCTACTGCTTCATGGACCTTTGCAAAGGGACTCGGCTAGCGTGACCCACAAGCTACTGGGTATGCATGGGTGTCAGAGATGTAAAGGTGAAGAGGCAACATGGCATGGGACCATGATGTGGAGGCAGAAGATAGGTTGCGGTAGTAAATGCAGTGGGGACAACTTGCCTAGATGGAGGTGAGATGGAGTACGAGGGGAGAACACATGGCAAGAGATGGTAGGTGGAAGTGAAGACGGATATGACACGGAGGTGAGATGGAGTATGAGGGGAGAACACATGGTAGGAGATGGTAGGTGGAAGTGAAGAGGGATATGACATGGAGGTGAGTGGAGGATAGGTGTGCTGCAACGAAAGGATGAGGGGGAGTGGGAGAAGTGATAGGCAAAGGAGAGAGATGGAGTGGGGGACAGATGGCAGTGGGAGGATGGAGTGGTAAGCGAGAGTGGTAAGTGGTCTACTAGGAGGGAGGGGAGAGTGGTAAGGGCTAAAGGTCAGGGGGGGTCTGAGTTCACGAGGAGGCGCCATGACAGTGGGGGGCCCTCACTCAGAAACCACCAACTCGGACCCGCCCCCCCCCTTGTTAAAGAAATAATGTCGGGGAGGGGGGGTCTGATATGGGCTATGCACCATAGATCTACGTGCTCCTTAGCATAGTGCACCAAACCATCAAATCCTCTCCCATACTTTGGATAAATTCCAAAATGTGGGTTTTTTAACCCCTTTCCTCGCATTTGTTCACCAAGGCACCGCTCATAAGGAAAAACAACCCCCTAGCAAGATTATGTGATAACATTAGGCTCCATGGGGGATAGAGTCCTCCCTGTGAGGCTCTAAGAACTCCTTTGTAGTTCCCGTCACCTTCTGTTGGGCTATGGAGTCAGACTCAAAAAAATCTGTTGAGGAATACATGTCAATAAAAATAAAAAATAAACACACATGGGCTCCACATGAGCTTATTTATGTACAATCCTAAACTAATCAAACTTTACATGGTGCTAGGTGAAAGAAAATTTCCACCATAGCCAATCAAGTAACTTCCTAAACATAAGCCCCTTCATTGTGTCAGTGATCAGTAGTAGATGATGCAACCGTGACAGTAGAATGATCAAACCCTTCAAATTTTCTTCAAAGGCTAAAGTTGAGATAAAATAGGGTGGCTCCAGGGCATGAAGGAAATGCCAGGCTCGTAAAATGAGTGGCAAATCTTGTGAAATTTGTAGCAGAAAGCCTACTCTGCTCCACAACTACTCACACGTGGCTGACTATCTATCATAAGCATAGGTGGATGAGGAGTTGATACAGGCTGACTGTCCTCAGATGATGGTTGCTCCCTGATAGGATTTGAACAGGAGATGAACTACTCCTCTTGTTTCTCCTCTGGTTCGTCTTCTTGGCTCCCAAGGGTCAGAGTCATAATCATCATAGGCAGGACCTGTGGGAAAGTTCCCTTCTTCAATCTGATGCTCAGTGATTTCTGCGGGCCCAAGATGATTGATTTCCTCATGATAATATCCTTTAAGAAAGAGAGGATAAGGCTCTGTTGTGTGCTCTTGGATATCCTACATATCCAACTCGAAATCTGATTCATAGCAGTCATATACAGGCTAGTTGCTCCTTTGACAACAAACTATGATATGGGGCTCTGTTGCTCTTCTTCAGAATAATCATCAAAGCTTGAGACAACATGCCCATCAAGAGCAAAATGCAGGGCCTCTACGACCATGAAATCTTCAATACTACCCTCATCAGTAGGGTTGTTGTTGGCAGCAGGCCGAAGTGGGAAAGAAGGTGTGCAAAAAGAAGAATGACAATTGGAAGAGAAATTGTGGGAAGGAAAGCATGCAAGAGGAAAGCGACAATTGGTAATAAGAAAAGCACGCGCACATGCAAGAAGGAGGTGACAACTGGAAGGAAGCAAAGAACTCATGTAGAGAAGGAAGACCTAACGACACTAAGGTTTTGTGTAAATGGCTGAAGATCCTGATAGATATAAATATAGATATGCAGGTATCATAGAAGAGTTTGACCCGCTACTTTGTAGAGGTTGATATGGTATGTAATGTTTTTGAATAGATGAACTACTTTTGTAAAGCGATTGAACTAGAGTGTAGGAGAGAAGGTAGATCTTGAGGATTAGATCGTAGGCCGAGGAGCCTGGTGCGATCTAGTTCACCTCATATAGATCTTACCCATCTGAGGAGAGTTGTAAGTGCACAGCACGAGAATTGTAGAACTACCATAATAAAAGAGCCAAGAGCCAAATCTTTGTGGACATAGCCTAGGAGGGGGTGAACCACAGTAATACCTGTGTAATGTGATGAATGCATGCATATATTTTTCATACTTTTAGTAGTTAAACGTTGTGTGTAATGAATGAATGAGTTATTATATTGCTTGGTTAATTACTGTTGCGATATCAGGAAAAGATGCCATGGAGGTTAAAATATAAAAGAGACTAACAGTAGTTTGTAACCCAAGTTATAATAAATGGTTCATAATACAGATTCCATATCTCTCGCTCAATCCTAGGATGTAAACACCTGAGTCTTACAACCACCCATAAAAATCTATCTCGGGTGAGACTGTGCAGTGCATTCTGTGTACTGTGTTGCCTTCTGGTTTACCAGAAGGGCTGATAGTTTTAGGCTTTGTTGGTACCTTGAAAGATATGAACCTTGGGTCAACAACACAGGTAGTAGGGAAGAATAGTTCATTAAACCAAAAAATGGTTATGTTGTTGTGTTAAGGGGAACAAGAGAGGACTAAGAAGATGAGATAGAATGCATGAGAAAAGAATGAGTGAAACCAGAAGACCATTGAGCCACTAGAAGAGAATGTTGAGACCGTGGAACCCCACGAAAGAAGAAATCGAAAGCTGGTTGAGAATTAAAGAGCTAGAGTTTGCCCATAAAGACAATAGAAACCCTAGCATCACACCTTGAAAATATATGGATAAATACGTGTTTACGGAGTTACACGAAGTCTTTTTCTGTGATTTTCCCCACCTACTGTAGGAGTGGATACTAAGGTTGAAAGATAACCACGCGACGAACCAGATCCGACAGCTAGACTGGACTCCAGTACAGGTTGAGCAGTTACAGCAGGTGAACAAAAAATTCACCCGCAAAATCAACTTTTGGCTTGACAATATTGTGGAAGGATTCATTACAGAGTACACAACAAAGTCATATAGCGCAACAAATCAGGAATTTCTATGTGAACCCCACAGAAGGTACATTCGATCATTGTATAATTCTATTAAAATAATGCTATATAAAAAAGGTGTAATGACAATGGAATCAGACAGCTAGACTTCACTGCGTGCATGGGGGAAGGGGGGAAGCACTGACAAAGAGAGGATAAATGGACGAAGGTGAGGATAAAGGCAAGAAAGAGGAGGAATTCTTGGACCCGATATTGATGGATGATGACCAGCTTAAGTGGATCTTGGTGTCATAAGGAACGATGCGTAGCGGAGTACCCTACCAATACAAGGTGAATACCAAGAAGAGAGTCGTAGCCACGAGGGAGGTCTTGGAAAGCGACGAGGAAGAGGTAGAGGATCTCTGGGCTATCGAGCAGATTGAGGAAATCCTACATGCAACCTATGAGAGAAAACCAAGAGGCCCAAGAACCAAATGAGAAGATAGCCATCCTTTCAATATTAATGTCAGTGTGGAACCCATAAACCCATGTGCGACCAATACACCAAAGAGAACACCATCATTTAGACAACCAAAGTTCAAAGGAATTTCGAAAACAAGAAGTACATCTACTGCAGGAGCAAAAACTGGAGGAGCTAGTTCAGGCAGTACTAGTAAAGTATCTACACCGCGCGACGGAGGTAATAGTTCAATATTTAGAATGGAAGGACACGATCCCACTATTAGATTACTATAACTTCAAGGAGAAGCAATAGAATACCCTGAGAATCATGTGTTCATATCTGCAAATATCTAGGAGGAAAAACAGATCACTGATGAAGATACCAAACTTGCACAGCTAGCGATCATGCTCAGAGACTGCACACTAGACTGGTACATGAGTCTAGACACGAAAAGTTCCACTGGGACGACGAGAACATTGTAAGACATTAAGAAGTTACTGATTAATGAATTCCAGAAGCTGAACTCAGAGGATCAGTACATGAACGAGATGATCAAGATAAGACAGAAACCAGGAGAGTCTGTATCGGAGATTGACTAGAGATTCAAGTGACTGAAAGGGAAGTTAAAATAACTTATGACGGATATGCAACACCAACACCTGTTTGTCAACTCACTACTCCCACACCTAAAATATCCCTTACGACAACAAAAGTTTCAGATGCAGGTCGAGGCTCTACAGGCAGCCTTGCAACTGGAAGAGAACTAGTACTAGTAGACAGACCCAACTATTGAAGAATTGAAGGAGGATTTGAAGAACCTAACATTTCAGTTGAACCGGAATAAGAACAAGGACAAACGATAAGTTGTTTGGTGCACCACATGTAGGACGTAAGGACACCACAAGAACGAATGTCCAACATTTGCGCAGTATATGGCAACAGGCATGCCAACTCTGCTACCACAGGGAGGATTATGGTGCAAAATATGCAAGAAACTTGGTCACGACCCTTATCACTTCACGATGATGCAGAAGTACTAGATAGTTCCAAATAATTCTTATTGCAACTTTTGTAAGTTAGTGGGCCATGACGACAAATATTGTAGAACTATGGAGCTGATGCGAGAAAGAACATCAGACACATACAGGGTACAGGCCGAAATGATGACTAGGCAAGCAATGGCACAATTCAATCAATCCCCAACTCCATACAAAACTGTGCAAAAACAACACAATACTACGCAACAACCATACAATAACGCACAGCCGCAATACAACTCGACGCAACCCCAATATAATACCGCATAGTATAATCAAGCACCATAGTATAATGCACTGAGAGGGGACCGAGTAGGCTATCGAGGAGGAGGAAGATCCAGAGGAGGTTTCAGATGTGGCAGAGGACCAGTCACATGTCACAACTGTCAGCAATAGGGACATTATGCATGAGAATGCCCACTGCCACCAGCGACTTGTATGTATTGTCGCGGATCAGATCATGAGACAGAGGAATGTCCGACACTATTAGTAAAGATCTAGGAAAAGAGGAACCAGAACAATCAGAATGTTCAATGGATTTCAGCCGAAGTAAGGGAGGATGGATAGAACATAAATATAGTCACCCGTGGAGGAATGAAAACAGGAAATGACGCAGTCCGACAGGAACCCGCATAGAATCAATGGGTAAAGAAGAACACAGAACCAAGAAAGCAGTTCGACATGCCCAAAGAAAAGGAGACTTTTAAGGAAACCAGACAAGAATTTCAGAAGGTGGACACATTGTCGACTTCCACTACACAACCAGTCCATGAAGCCCTAGAATATGAAATGTCTTCATCATTGGATCATACCAACGAAACTCCACCCAAGGGACAAGTAAGTACTATCAAAGACTTTTGAAATCATGCATAAAAATGTTAAGTGATCCCTCATCTGTGAAAATATTGCAAAACATCCTAGAGAAATGTAGTAGCGAGATGAAACAAAAGATAGAACTAAAAATTGTTAATCACATACACACAAGAAGAAGAACAAGTAGGGAATTTAGACAGAATGCTAACATTGGGGATTTCAATATGGGAGACATCATACTGGACCTAGGATCCGAAGTGAATGTGATACCCAAGAAAACCTGGCAATGCATGGGAGAGCCAACATTGGGATACTCAAATGTCCAATTAAAACTAGCAAACCAACATAGGGTCCTACCAATAGGGAGACTGAAAGGAGTAACAGTAAATCTTGATGGAGTGCGCATTAAAGCAGACTTTGAAGTCATTGAAATAGTAGATGGAACAACAACATACCTGACACTACTCGGTCTGGACTGGGCGTTTGACAACCAAACCATAATTAACTTGAAGACAAGGAATATGACAATTGAATTCAGAGATTATAGGTTCATAGCACCACTAGATCCATCAGAAGGGGAAAGGTTCATAGAACCCACTTGCCTCGACTTAGAGGAGATTGACTAGTTGTATAGAAAAAATGTGCGCGAGGAGGATTATGTAAACCCAAATGCATACGGGGTACTCAGTTGGCACAACATTACTTCATGCACAATAGATTCAGACACCGGGTTATCCACGAGAAATCTGCAAGAATAGATTTCGCAGTACAATGGATAGGCATAGAAATCAAAGAACCACTCAGTTTCCACAAACTAAATAATTTGGAAACATTATTGACAGAATATGAAGACGAAGTATTAGAGAACTAGAGGCTACTAGCACTAGATTTATCACTCAAGGCCGCACCCGTAAGATGGTGGGGTGCACACAAGGAAATTATCACAAAATGGTACCAATGTAAGTGGTTACTGTGCATAAGGTTTGGCACAGAACATAAAAACAACAAAAAACAGAGATATGAAGGACTAGGGATACGAGTGAAACACTTGGAGTGAAAAACGTTGTGGAAAATGACACCACCAGAGGAATGACCTCACCACTTCATTCACACTTTAGAGGGCATACCAGCGAACTGGTATACAGATCAGGAATTGTGCAAAGGAACTACAACATGGACGGCATTGCAACATAACTTTACCATCACTTTCTCATTTGAGCATGAGAACCCCAACATAGATGCAGCCCTGAAATGGATCAGAGGAATCATATTCATTGAAGAACCAAAAATATAACTTATTACCAAAGAGAAGCAATGAAATAAGAAGATAGTCAAGGAACTATTGTCATGTTACCATGTACAGGAGGAAGCACCAGACGAAGATGACCCACGCGACATTCAGATTGAAGAAGTAGAAAGAAAAAGAGATGTGAAGGGACCACCCATAGAATCCGAATTTATTTCCACGCCAATCAAGGTAAAGAAAGTTAACATCAGAACAGCTGAACATCCCAAAATGGACAGCATTGGAGACTACTAGGATGAGCCAACAGTAGAAATCATCACAGAGTTTTTGCGTGAATACAACGATTTGTTTCCTACAACATTTACAAAAATGAAGGGCATAGCATGAGAACTAGGAGAGATGAAGATACCTCTCAGACCTGAAGTGAGACCGATTAGACAACGACCATATAGACTGAACCCCATATATAAATAGAAAGTTAAAGAGGATATCGACCGGATGCTTAAATCAGGAATAATCGAACCAGTCAAGGAATCAGAATGGATAAGCCCGATGGTCGTACAGGACAAGAAACAAGGAAGAGGGATTAGGATATGAGTTGACTTGAGGAAGTTGAATGAGGCATTCCTACACGAGCCATTCCCTACACCGTTCACAGATGAAGTTTTATAGAATGTGGGGGGACACGAAGCTTACTCATTCACTGATGGATTCTTAGGCTACTATAAGATCAAGATAACACAGGAGGACAGATACAAGACCACGTTCATGACAGAATGGGGATATTACCAATATACAGTCATGCCATTTGGACTGAAGAATGCACCAACAATATTCTCTAGAATGGTTATCGCAGCATTTACAGAATTCATCCATTAGTTTCTTGAAGTATACCTGGATGAATGGACAGTCTCCAGTCTATTGAAAAAACATGTGGAAGTTTTACGCTTGATGCTAGAATGATGCAGACAGTGTTAGATATCACTAAACATAAAGAAATGTATATTTGGAACACCATTTGGGAAACTATTGGGCCATATAGTATGTAAACAAGGGCTATTGGTCGATCCAGTAAAGATCACAGTCATCGTTAATTTACCAACACCAAAAGCATCCCGTCAACTACGAGCAACGTTAGGAGACACATGATACTATAGGAAATTTATCAAAGGATATGCGCAGATCACAACACCAATGGAGAAACTGCTAAGAAAGGATACAAAGTACCAATGGAACGATGAGTGTCAACATGGTCTGGATACTCTGAAGGAAAATATGGTCACTGCAACAATATTAGTATTTTTAGACTGGGGAAAGACATTCCATGTGCATGTAGATGCATCAACAATAGCACTTGGAGCTATCTTAGCATAGCCAGGAGCAGGAGACTTAGATCACTGGATAGCATTTGCAAGCAGAAAACTATCAGACTTAGAACATAATTATAACATGGCGGAAAGAGAAGGCCTAGCTATGGTTTATGCACTGTAGAAGTTTAGACACTACCTACTGGGAAAACATTTTAAGATGTTTATAGATCACTCAACCCTGAAATACCTAGTCAACAAGCTAGTTTTGGGGGGGAGAATATGTCGATGGTTACTGTTATTTCAAGAATTCAACTTCGAAGTAATAGTTAAACTAGGAAAATCAAATGCAGGACCTGACCACCTATCACAGGTCACAAATGGAGAAGAACCCACAAACTTAGAAGATAACTTTTTGGATGCCCAGTTATTCTTAGTACAGATTGTTGATGACTACTTCGCAAAGATCATCCAATACTTGAGCACAGGTACCACGTCACAAGAATATACCACCACACAGAAGAAGAACCTAGTAGTTTGCACAACCGACTATCAACTGATCACATGACATCTATATAAAATGGGCACAGATAGAATTTTACGAAGGTACGTGTTAGAGCATGAAAAACCAATAATTTTAACAGAATCCCACGAGGGATTTGCAGGAGGACACTATGCAGGAAAAGATACCGCACAGAAGGTACTCTGCACAGGATTATGGTGGCCAATGATCCACAGAGACTCGAAAGAGTACCGTCAGGGATGCGATGTTTTTCAAAGGGTAGGAAAACCCAATAGAAGGGATGAGATTTCGTTATGACCACAAGTGACATTACAGGCACTTGATAAATGGGCAATAGACTTTGTGGGACCAATTAACCAACTAGCCAAAAGAATAGGGGAAAGATACATCATCACCACAATGTAATACCTAACAAGGTGGGCAGAAACCACACCAGTAAAAGACTGCAGCGCAGAGACAACTGCACACTTCTTATTTGAACAAGTAATTACTAGGTTTGGGTTCCCAAGAGTCTTGATGAGCAACCAAGGCACACATTTCATCAATAGAACCATCCGCGTGATGCTTAAAGAGTTTGAAGTCCACCACCAGAAAATCACACCGTATCATCCACAGGCGAATGGCACAGTAGAAGCCTTCAACAAAATTCTAGAGAACGCACTGACAAATATCTGTAATGTCAACAGAGACGACTGGGACCTCAAAGTACCAATAATATTATGGGCGTATAGGATGACATGGAATAAGTTGACAGGGCACACACCATTCAAACTAGTCTACAACCAAGAAGCGGTAGTTCCATTAGAACTTTTAGTACCTAGCTTACGCATAGCACCTATCACACAAATGACAGAACGTGACACGATACAAGAAATACTGAACCAGTTGTTAGCAATGGAGGAAGACCAAATCCTGGAAGGATTCCATCAACAAGTGCAGAAGGCCAGAGATAAAGCATGGCACAATCAACACATTAGGAAGAAGACTTTCAAGGAAGAAGATCTAGTATTGCTCTATGACAACAAATCATTTCAACACCCATGAAAGATGAGAATGCATTGGTTAGGACCATACGAGGTCAAATCTGTAACAGACGGTGGAGTTGTAAATTTAAGAGATTTAGCAGGCACAGACCTCAGAGGAATGATCAACAAGAGTCGATTGACGCTGTATAAGGATAGTCGATCATTCACTACGCAGTAAAAAAAAAAAAGCACAAAGCATGCCAGAGATAAAAAATCCACAGGACGCTCGAAACATGAATGTAGCAAAGGAAAGAACAATGGATACATGCCAAAGAAAAACGAGCGGGAAACAAAAAGTTAGCAAAATCAGGATGATAGGACAACACTTAGTGAAATTAAGGCACGAAAAGGACTGATGGAACATCACATTAAACATGCCAACTGGAAACGACAAAGTAAGTGTAATGGCAAGTATGAAACTGCCGCAGATGCATTGAACCCACAATTATGGTGCATTAAGCGCATCATGGAGGAAGCGTCCTCAATAAGCTTCATGACAAGCCCATACAACACGCGAGCACATATGCAGCTAGTCTATTTGCAAAAGGATAAAAAAGAGAGAGAAATAGCAGCCCGCACAGACAAAGCGAGACCACAAATCTCACCATAGTCTTTCAAACTCAGCAAACGTTCGACACTCACCACTATGGCACCACCGAAGTCCACCGAACCAGACCATACATCCAGATCGACCAGGGTTCAAATTAGGTCATGAGGACTGTTGGAAGAAAATGAGCAGCAACAACCGGAGATCGTCGATATCGATGAGATCCCATCCCCAAAGATAACACCTATGAACTCTACCCCGATACTGGAAGAGATTCAGTAGACACAAGAAGAGGACCTAAAAGAGGACACGCCAGCAGGGATGCATGAACCTTAGAACGAGGAAGCGAAAACCCAACAGGAAGTGCAACCAGAAAGCACTGAACCAACCGCAGAAAGTAACAAAATGGCACATAATCATGGATCAGAAGGGAAACCAAACGAGTCACAGGTACCCAGCCTAGGTCAACCAACAGAAGAGACCATGAGAACTACCTTGGCTTGGCCAGAATGGCTTACAGGGGAGCAACCAGGTGTTGATGGAACTTCGTACCAACCATCACATCAGGAAGACAAAGTTCTGATACCAATCTCACCTAGCAAAAAACCGACAACAGAAATTGTGCTACCACGCATGCCAGAGGGAGTACAGGTAGATCCACAGCTACTAGGTCACACTTGGAAGCTCAAGTATTCTGACCATGAGCTATAAAATGAAACCAAGTACCCAAAACTTGCACCGAGGGTTTTTATGCAGAACATAGTGGTCAACCAACTTGGGGAAACAATCATCCAGCCATATCAGTGGGCAGTTGGACTGGACAAAACTTGCATTTTAGGGTTCCTGAAACTCCCACATTTTGGTAGAGGCCAGTATGTGACAACATGCGTTAAGCAGCTATTAGCATTCATGCACAGAGGGGATATATGGCTGGACAAACCTGTCCCCATAACTGTTGATTTTATCGTGCAGATAACAGGACTATCCAGCCGGGGTATGGATCCCATGCTAATTCTGGACGATAAATCCAAGGAGAAAGCATTAGCAGAGGAAATGAAGAAGAAATATGGTACTGCCAAGGGGACAAGAGGCATTATAATAAAATGGATCAACAATGTAGCGACACAATTGGGCACAAAGATCTTATCTTGTAAATTGTTAAGAAAATGCCGCAAAGATGAAGTACCAGCATGAGTCATCACAATTTCAACTCAGTGCACAGAAGGCACCTTCGTGAGTTGGGCACCTTATCTTTTAAGCTTGTTTCAAGTGGACTGCAAGGATGCTACAAAATTCCATTAATCATGGCTACTAACCCTCATAGCCTTCATGGGATGGCGAGAACCAGAGTATGTAATTTTTTGTACTAGACCATAGCCAGGGAGAGCGAGATATTTATTACTGAGATTTGGGCCACAGGCCAAGCATAAGAGAGAAAATGGAACCATCTTTGAATAATATCTACAGGACATACAAGAAGCCATTATTTGATCATGGAGAATAACACCAGAGGTTGTCGCGCGATATGGGGACATCGCTAACTTCTGGGCTACACATCAAGCCATGTGGATACAACCAAGGCAGGATCCAGATAAACAGTGACTACCGATGCGCTACTACATCAGAGAAGGTGATATAAACATGGTCATCAACAAATGTCCTGATGCATGGAGGATCCCATACATTCCCGGGGAAGTACCGGAAGGACTCGTAGAAGGAGAGGCAGCGCAGGCGGAAACATAGCCTCCGCAAATCCCAGTGCCCAAGAAACCAAGGACGTGCCAAAACAAGCTAACTCATGCAAGCAAAGGGGAAAAGATGATAGGGACCAAGAAGGGGAAGAAAGAGACCAATGAACAACCGAAGAAAGCTAAGGGAGTGTAGGAGACCACCCCAAATCCCATCACACAGGAACCAGGGGGAACTAAGAGACCAATTGTACAGGAATCAGGCACGTGCAAGAAATCAAAGGCACACCAAGCATCACTGGAGTATACGATCACAGAGGACGATGGAGAAATGATCGCAAGAATGGTCCAGGATTGTCTAGCAGAAGACTTCGATCATGCAACACATCACAGGGATAAACTACAAAAAGAGATGGCATAAATGGGACATCTCTTCAGGACACTCGAGGAGGCCCAGAGAGAAAGTAGCAGTAGAGGCATAGATTCGTTGACAACACAAACCAATGAAAGAGTGAAGGTAGAAGAATGAGACCCAGTCCTCCCAATGCCACATGCATATGCAATGGTCTACATAAAATCGAGCATGCTACGAATGGATGAAATCGTGGGACAGACACCACTAAAGGATTTGGACCACATCCAATTGGTCTTAACAAAGATGAAATCAAAGGAACTGTACAAATTGTAGGTTAGTGTTGACCACGAGATGCAGTCTCAAGCACATAAAAACTTAGTCGAGCTACAGAAAGAAACAAAGACGGGAGAAGCGCTGGAAAAATATTGTGAGGGAGACAAATGCGAAACTCAAAAGGAGACAAAACCCAATAATAAATTGGAACGCAGAGTGGGATAAATTTTTGGAAAACTTCCAAGCACTGCACAAGGAAACAAAATCCTAGCCGTAGAAAAGATCGACCAGATTGCGCAGGCAATTGCTCGATACCAGAAGGAGATCGAGGATCTCTGAGAACAACTCATACCAACAACTCCACTGGCAGTAAAGGAGCAAAGGAGGCAGGAAACAACAACGCAAATACAGAAGATGGAGAAACAGGCTAGCATGATAGCTGACTTGCTCGATAAAGAAGCACAACTTTGAACAAGACTGGAGGAGGATCCACAGGTTCAACGTTGGGACAAGGAAGAGGAAAGGATCAATACAGTGATCCAAGAACTCAAACAGAGGAAAAAGACCATACCAATCTTAGAATGGGTCAAGGGGACGTAAGAGCTGAAGAAGATGCAGAAGAACTTATCACTACACAAACACAGAAACATGAGCTTGGGGCTCAAATAGAACCATTACATGAATGAGTAGAAAAAGTACTCACACAAGTAGAAGCAACTAGAACATAGATGGCATAGACATAGGCAAAATGTGCAAGATTACTCAGCGAAAAAGTGGCAGTTCAAATAGTGGATACCATTAAGGAGAAGACCGCATAGGCACTGATAAAAGCAGCAGAGATGAGGGAGAAGTTTCAGACGATCACCGAGGAGATCGAGGCAGCTCATAAATATTAGGTGACTCGGGACAAGTCACATGTTAGTGTTGCGGGCCTGTTGGCAGCAGGCCGAAGTGGTAAAGAATGCGTGCACAAAGAAGAATGACAGCTGGAAGAGAAATCATGGGAAAGAAAGCCTGCAAGAGGAAATCGACAACTGGTAAGAAGCACAAAATGTGTGCATGTAAGAAGGAGGCGATAGCTGGAAGGAAGCAAAGAACACATGCAGAGAAGGAATACCTAACGACAGTAGGGTTAGGGTTTTTGTAAGGTTTTATGTAAATGGCTGAAGAGCTCGATAGATATAAATATAGATACGCAGGTATCATAGAAGAGTTCAGACCGATAATTTTGTAGAGGTTGATATGGTATGTAATGTTTTTTAATATATGAAATACTTTTGTAAAGAGATTGAACTAGAGCCAAGGAGAGAAGGTAGATCTTGAGGATTAGATTGCAGGCCGAGGATCCTAGTGCGATCTAGTTCACCTCATATAGATCTTACCATCTGAGGAGAGTTGTAAGAGTGTGGCACGAGAATTGTAGAACTACCATAATAAAAGAGCCAAGAGACAAATATTTGTGGACATAACCCAGGAGGGGGTGAACCATGGTAATACTTGTGTAATGTGATGAATGCATGCATATCTTTGTCATACTTTTAGTAGTTAAACGTTGTGTGGGATGAATGAATGAGTTATTATATTGCTTGGTTAATTACTGTTGGGATATCAGGAAAAGATGCCATGGGGGTTAAAATATAAAAGAGACTAATAGTAGTTTGTAACCCAAGTTATAATAAATGGTTCATAATACAGATTCCATATCTCTCGCTCAATCCTAGGCTGTAAACACCTGAGTCTTACAGCCACCCATAAAAATCTATCTTCGGTGAGACTGTGCAGTGCATCCTATGTACTGTGTTGCCTTCTGTTTTACCAGAAAGGATGATAGTTTTAGGCTTTTTTGGTACCATGAAAGATATGAACCCTGGGTCAACAATGTAGTTATTAGGGAAGAACATTGCATTAAACAAATAGCTGCCAAGAACATCTTCTTCAAGGGTTGGAAAATCCTCTGCAGTTTCTTCAGATTCCAACCTTTCTAGTTTGACAGAGAGAAATTTTACCAGCTCCATCAGCTCACTCAAAGAATATTCTTCCTCCCGGTACCCATCCTTACAACTCTCCTCAGATGCAAATAAACATGAAAGAGAAGGAACTAATTTCTGATCCAAGTCATCAGGCTCATCCTCACAACCTACGTAGGAAGCAACTCTATCTTGAATACAGGCATTGTATCCCTCACAACAACTATGAAAAATTAATTCAGAGGGATAAAACTTCTGACAATGAGCGTTGAAAGATGTATGAAATTCTTCCAGTGAAGAAATGATAGTAGGGGGAAAAGCATGATACCATTCACAAGAATCCCCTACTAACGAGAACATGAACATCATCATTAATACATCCTCGTGATGTATCTTCCACTGATGCATGAGTTCATGAAACGATTTGAGATGTTGAGTAGGGTTGTCCTCTTTATGCTCTCTAAATATATGCAAATAATCATTCCATTCATTTGGAGTAGGAACAACATTGGGAAAACCAAGAACATCAAAAAAATTAAAGGGAGCAAACCTCTGAGCCAGGATTCTTTCGATTTCGAACCAGTGGAGTCGCCAAATGGTTCTTCAACCATGGAGTCACCAGGTGAATGATGTGCAGGATGAGTATGTCTGGTCTTTGTTCACCATCAAAGACCAGATTTGATCGTTGTGATTTCTGAGGGGCTAATAGGTGTAGCCAGAAGCAGCATCACTAAAAAAGTGGAGTCGCCAGGTGCAAGCGAAATCTTCAAATATTCTGATGTCTGATGCACCTTCAGAATTAGAAGTTCATTGTCATTCTACCCAGAGAAAATCTTCAATCTCATCCCCGAAAATGGCGCCAGAAATGTCAGCACCAGAAGTCACCTCTGGATTGCGTCAGAGGTAAGCCTGATACCCATCAATTTTTTGTGGATGTTGGTTTTATATGGCTGGAGGTCGATGGAAAAAACTCAGAATCTGAATAATGTTCAACATAGAACTAGACAAAAAATGTACAGGGAAGTGAGGGCCACATTAACTTTAGTCAGTAAATTGAGTTAAAGCGAGAGAAGAGGGAATACTTAGGAGAAAGGGTGAAGGGGGTTGCCCTAGGAATCAAGCCTTCTAACAACTCAGAGAGGAAAATCTGAACTCAAGAGCATCCTTGATTCGGACATCGAAATATGCCTACAAGGAACATAGTTACGACTACAATATGATCAAACCTCCATCATCCTGCAACTGCAACATCTTAACTAGATCCTCCATGCCTGAGCCATTCAATGTGACAAGGAAACATACACACAAGGAATGAATAAAACTGTCCACAATACCACTATAATCAAACCTCCATTACAATAGTATAACGATCCTTGATTGGATCATCCATGCCTGATTGTTTTAAACAACCTTTATAGACAAAAATGGAAAGAGAGAAGTTGGTTTCTATAACATGAAAGTCTCAAGTCAATTACATAACCAGAGAACAACTCTGGCGGAACAAGATTATAGATTGGGAGCTCTGCTCAACCAAATACCCTTACAAAAACAACAAAACTCCCTACATATACTCAAAAAATATCGTAAACAACAACAGAGGCATGCTCAAGCCTCCATGGTGTTACATCGTCTCAGTCAGACTGCACCTGCAATCTCCTCTACACACGCCTTCCTCTGTCAAACACAATCTTGACTCCTGCCAGTCTCTCAAAGTCTCTTCTTCGTCAAATTGTGCATGTAGTATCCCTGCACACGCGATCCTGGACTACCACAGCTGACAGTCCGTCTTCATGGTCATATAATTTTGACTTCTCCATTCATGGGGGATATGAGACTTCAACCATCTCCCCTACTTTCATAACTGCCACATCAGGATCATGACGGTGCAAGTCAAACTTGGCACCTGGGAGGCGTGGCTACATGTCCTTGGTTTTTTGCTGCTTCGTGGACCTTTGAAGAGGGGCTCGACTGGCAGACGTGGATGGAGTTGATGAGGCTGAGGAGGTGGGTGTGACCAGAAGACTACTAGGTATGCGTGGGTGTCAGAGATGTAAAGGTGAAGAGGTGATGTGGCACGGGACCATGATGTGGAGGCATAAGAGAGGCTATGGTAGTAACCATAGTGGAGACAACCTGCCTAGATGGAGGTGAGATGGAGTACGAGGGGAGAACACATGGTAGGATATGGTAGGTGGAAGTGAAGAGGGATATGACACAGAGGTGAGTGGAGGATAGGTGTGATGCAACGAAAGGATGAGGGGGAGTGGGATAACTGATAGGTAGAGGAGACAGATGGAGTGGGGGATAGATGGCAGTGGGAGGATGG
>JASDQU010735453.1:34575-46564 GCA_032191745.1 Picea mariana
GGGGGGGTCCAATATGGGTTGTGCACTGTAGATCTGTGCGCACCAAGATCGACCGCCCATATCTGCGTGCTCCTTAGAATAGTGCGCCAAACCATCAAATCCTCACCAAGACTTTGGATAAACGCCAAAATGTGGGTTTTTTAACTCCTTTCCTCACATTTTTTTGCCAAGGCGTTGCTTGTAAGGAAAAACAACCCCCTAGAAAGATTATGTGATAACATACCCCATTCCCAGGAAAATTTCAGGCTCCCTGGTCAGATTCGAGCCTACAGACACTTCATTAATCAAGAAAGATATTAATCATGTCAACTCCTTCAAACACTTGGGTTGCTGGAGGTGTTTTTAGAAACTGCAAGGATACCATCTAGAGGTATCAAGGGACTTTGTACATAAATACAAGGGTGGCTAAACAAAAATTGGTCTCCTATAAATCCATGTGACAACGGATATGATTGTTGAAGTAACAGAGATCCCTAGGACATCAGAACAATGGTTCAAAGCAAAGAAAATTGAAAAGGAATATTGGTGCCAAGATATGCTCAGAACTGAACATAGAGGAGTTGATCTAGTGAAGGGTGTCCCTAGGAAATGACTGATAGAAGACTATGACAAGCTATTATTCATCATTCATAGGTTTTTCACATGTGAAGGAAGATACATCTAGGTTTTGCAGTACCATTTCAAGATCATTCTCCATTTCACTGGTAAGAAAGAGCTAGACTTATCCTTTTTCCTCTTCAAGAGCTTGCAAAGGATGATTTCATTTTCATAAAGAAAACCCAATAAGATTCAGAAAACTCTATCTTCCACCATTCTCTAATTAAACTTATAGTTCTTGAAAAGATGAAAAAGGAAAGGAAGGATTGGCCTACCTTCTTGTTTGTATCAAACTACCACATTGATTTGCCTCCTTCTCCTCCTAAACACAAAGCCTCTAAGAAAAAGATTGCAACACCTCCTATTGACTCTTATGTCCCATCATCTGAGATACCACCTCCCATTGATCCTCAATATCCCTCATTTGAAGTAGCACTAGATTCTACCCCTTCTTCTCTTACACCTGAAATAGCTCAACCTTCTAGTTCTATTGTCCCCCATGCATCTGAAAAACATCAACCTTCTCAAAACCTTATTCCTTCAAAACCTTCACTTGCCCAAGTCTATCGAAGAAATAAGAGAAAATAAAAGGCCCAAGAAACTATTATTGAAGAACAAGCAGAACCTCTCCCTCATATGGAAATTGAATACAACCCCCCAATTATCCAAGATGAAATTGACACACTAGTTCTCAGAAGGTCCTCAAGGAGGAAGCTTTTTTTAGCAGAGGAGTCTATTCCAATCAATGATATGGTAAATCCTAGTGCTGAGTTGTCAAAATTTAAAGATTACCCTCTTGAAAAGGAATCATTGGAAGCCATAGTCCAGTTGAGAGAATCTCCACCAGAGCCAACTTCAGAAGTAGAGCAGGGACTTGGAGAGGATTGGGCTCAATTGTTCAAGGAGGAAAACAGTCATATTAAAGAGGTCTAGGAAAAGAATCAGAAGTTACATCAAGAAAATATCACACTTCGTAGACAACTATCAAGCCAAATAAATGAATTGGAAGAGGAATGCAATAAGCTAAAAAAGAACATCAGAAGAAAGAGGGTTCAGAAGAAACAATTGGCCAATATATACAAACAAACCTTAGTCTAAGAGAATATAATAGAAGGCTAACATAGCACTTATACTTGGCCAAAAATATGCTTAGTAAGAAGAATTTGGCTATCTTCTTGAAGAAGATTACCTCTTCTAGTTCTCCCAAGCTTCATGATTAATGCAAAATGTTTTAAAATTTTGTGTGATTGATGATAAATGATGAAGTCATTTTTATGTTATCCTAAGGGGGATATGTATGGTATAGATATTGAGATGAAGCCTGAGTAGTCTCAATAGGATCAGTAATCAACAGTAATGTGTTTTTTGTCAAGACAAGTCTTCATTTACAAAAAAAAATTGTCACAAATTTTGAAGTTTCCAGGGCTACACAGGTTATATCATGAATTATCAGGCCTTGCAACACCTAGATCACTCTTCAAAGAAATTGTTCACTCACTATGTCTTAAAACAGTCTCCTATAGCCAATTGGTAGCGCAAAGAAGGTTTCCATAATGTATTGTGCTACAAACTCGTCAAAGTTTTGTGTGAAATATTCGGTCAAAGTTTGACTTGATTTTCAGCAGTCAAAGATTGGGTTAGTGCTCCAGCTATTAGAGGTCGATGATTATGGTCTCCTACACGCATTAGGAAGATCGGGTGGAGCTAAAGTGGGATTAGGATGGGATATCTATCCCTTAAAAATAAGATCTAAAATCCTATCTTTTGTAATCTTGTAGATTTCTGTTAACAAGTGTCATTAAGATCCAACCTTTGAGGATCTAACAACCATTTTGTAAGCACTATTTAATCCCATAGAGGCATCACTATTTGAGGTTCAAACTTGAATTATCATATGTACTCTTTGTGATCCATACCTTTTTTAATATATCATGGAATGATAAGTTTTTGCCATTGGATAATGTTCAAACTTTCTTCATACCTTTTATTTTTGTACTTGTGAGTTTGACATATTTTTCATTTCAATGCTTATTCTGTGATTGATAATTGCCTTATTATCTCTGCATAAATAAACATAGAGTCATAAGTAATTTTCTATTTATACTTTACCTATCACATACATTATTTATGAATGTGGTATTGTTGATATAATTAGTTTCTTTCATTCATCTCAGTTAACAACTTTATGAGAAGTACCCTTTTGGTGGCCTTCTTTTGTCCTGATTTATCCAAATCTATATTGAATTGAATATTGAGTGTGTGAGGTATTCACTTTTATCCATTTTCTACATACATCTTTAAGCATTCTGATAAAGTTACCAGGCTCTCTTGATCTACAACCTGAAGAGACCTCTGAAGTGATAACAAATTGGCACCATTTCTGGGAAAAGGAGTGTGAAGCAAGCTTCCCTGGGAGACGACATAGTCCCAACTTTGATGATAGAAAAATGTTGAGCATCATTAGTTCGGTTGTAATCTTCTATCTGGTGACTCCATTGGTGAATTGTGGCTCCTAAGAAGGCACATACCCGAGAAAATCCTCAACAACCACTAATTGATCTAGTATCTGATCCTGAGAGAATCATCAAAGAGGGAAAGGCATTACAGAAGCGATATTCAAGTTTAGGTATATCCAGAAATCCCTTTGTGTCTTTTCCAGAAAATCCATTGATAAAATAAAAAAAGTGTTGAAGCTATAAGTTTAGAAATTGCTAGTGAAAAGATAGCTTCTAAAGTCTAAGGATCCTCTGATTTAACTCAAGAAGATAGTTCACCTTTTGTTGTAGAAGATATTTGCTCATCCTTTGTAGAATCTTCTCAATCTAAAACTAAACCCAATTCATCCTTTATTCATACAAATCTACCTGCAGTTGAACTTGTCCTACATGAATTGTCTGTGAAAGGAGAATAAAACCTTGCCAAACTATTGTCTGAATTTTATAGAGCTTCTTACTTTCCATCTTCCATTGAAAGTCCAAAAATACCTTCTCCTCTTATTACTTCACCCTCATCTTTAATATCAACCTCATCTCAATCCCTTGTAATACAAACTTCTAGCGCATCTACATCTACTGTTATCATGGAAACAACACCTCAAAATCCCACTAAGATGGAAAGAATTATAGCTGCTAGATATACCCCTTTAGTATTTCCCAATCCTCTAAATGCAATGCCTACAGGAGACTATCAAAAGTATATGCCAAAATTTTCAGGGGTAGAAGAGGTCACAACTAAAGAACATATTGAATTGTTTTATAGTTATGATGATAACTTAAACATCACAGATGAAGATGTATGGATGCGAGTGTTTGTGCAAACCTTAGATGGAGAGACTAGGAGGTGGTTTAGAGAATTAACCCCGGGATCTATAACATGAATTGAAGTTTTGATGATACTTTCTTAAAACAATGGGGGGATAAAAAATACTTTTTGTACTACATTACAGATTTTGGGAACTTGAGAAGGGAGAGTGGTCAATCAGTGTCATACTTCACCAAGAAATTTGATAGAATGTACAGTAAAATCCCAGCTGAAATCAAGCCTACTACTACATCTACAAAAGATCACATGTGCTAATGCTTTTGATGGTGAATTTTGTTTTCTTTTGAGAGAAAGGAGGTATGTTACATTGGCTGATATGCAAGATGAAACAATTGAAGTGGAATCTAATATCTTGGCTGCAGAAAAATTGAAAGGAAGAGGAGAGAGGAGAAAACAAAAGGGAGAAGCCTCATCATCAAGTGTTGATCCTAACATTGAAAATATGGCCAAGATTATTGAGTCTTTGAATTCATAATTGTCTAAAATGAAGCTTGATAACAAGCAGCCTGCAAAAGGTAGAGATCCTAATACTTTCATTCCTCAAAATCCAAACCCATATAGGAGAAATAATGAGCAACATTAGATTTTATAGAGGAACAAAAATGCAAATGAAGATCAGAATATCAAAGCCCCTTTTTAGAACACAGTAATGGAGGAGGAGCAGCCTGAAGAAGATGATGAGATTCATTGTTTAGGTGAAAAGGGTGATGCTTCTTTCTTGACACAGTCTGCCTATGAAGAAGCTTTGATTAATCAACAAGCTAATCAAGATTCAAATGAAGAATATATTTGTCAAACTGATGATTAGAATAGATATAATCTAAGATCTAAATAGAGTAATGTTATGCAAGATGAACAAGCTCCTCCTAACAAAGTTGTTTCCTCTACAAAATAGCAACCAAGCAAAGATCAAGCTCAAGTCAAGAATCAAGTACTTCTTAAATATCCTATGCAAGAGGTAAGGAACCCTGACAAAGTCCCTTTCTCTTTTAGTTTTGAATCAGAAATTCAGAAGGTTAAAATCCCCATACCACTCACGGAATTAATGAAGAATGGTGCCTTCAAACAAACTATCATCAAATCCCTTGAGCCTAAGCCCATGCCAACTGTTGCTGATGTTGTAAATCTCCAAGATGACAAGCCTACCATTATCCTTAGTCTAATGGTTGAAGACCGTGAGGAAACCTATCCACCATTCTATGTTTCCTTGAACATCCATGACAAAATTCTACATAACTTCCTTCTAGATACAGGAGCCTCTCATAACCTCATGCCAAAAGCAGTTATGGATGAGTTGGTTTTGGATATTACCAAGTCTTATCATGATTTATTTTCATTTGACTCTAGGAAGGTCAAGTGACTTGGTTTGATAAAAGATTTAGCCATCTCCTTATCTCAGTTACCAATGAGAAGCATGGTAATGGATATTGTGGTAGTTGATGTGCCACCCAAATTTGGTATGCTCTTGTCTAGAGCATGGATAAAGAGGCTAGGGGGCACCTTGCAAAATGACCTTTCTTATGCAACTGCCCCAGTTTTTAGAGGATAACAAAGGAGATTGTATAGGGAAGCCCAATTGGCTTATATAATCAGTGATGAGAAGGAGCCTACTAATCATCCCATATACTCAATTGATACAAGTTTGGGGTCTTGTAAACTTCAGATTGATGATTCTTTGTCATCATCATTGCAGCTCATAAAGCCTATTTGGAAATCTCCAGAATTAGAAAACACTCCTATATGGAGCATGTTTTTTGATGGTGCTTGTTCAAAAGAGTCTGCAGGAGCAGGTGTTGTCTTTATTTCACCTTCAAAAGAAACCATGCATTTGTCTTTCAAATTGGATTTCAAGGTGACAAAAAATATAGCAGAGTATGAGGCATTGGTTTTGGGCTTGAACGCTGCTAAGGAGCTGAATATTCAGGGGCTAGAAGTATTTGGATATGCTGATCTAATAATCCAACAAATCAAAAACACTTTTAAAGCCAAGCATGTCAGGCTTAAGGCATACAGAGATGAGGTATGGAATCTCATTGATTCTTTTCTAGATTTTAATATTCCGTACATTCCTAGAGCTATGAATCAACTTGCTAATTCATTAGCTATCTCAGCTAGTACTTTTAATCCACCTATGCCAACAAAGCTAAATTATGAAATCCAAGTCAAATATGGACCATCCTTGCTAGACAATGTAAAATTTTGGAAATTGTTTGATGATGATGAGGAATTGGTCAAAGTTTTAGAAGTCATAGATGAGTTTTCAGCCCTCCATATAGATCATGAAAATGAAAATATTGAAAAAGTCAAAAGTCCTAAGTTGAAAAGAAAAATTGGGCGCCATGATATCATTCAACTCCTCAATAATCAAATCCATAAAGGATTAGTACCACTTGAGAAGATTTTTTATCAGAATGATGTGCCTTTGAAACCTGATAAGAAAGAGGAAGACCCTTTTGTTTTTCAATACAATTTAGGAGAGGAAAAATGCCCCAAAACTATAAATCTGTCCACACAATTAACTGCAGAACGAAGAGATGAATATGACATCCTGATGAGAGAATTTTCAAACATTTTTGCATGGGAGTACAATGATCTAAAGACCTATGAAACTCAAGTGATTGAGCATAGAATTCCTTTGAAGAAAGAAGCCACTCCTTTTAAGCAAAAACTAAGATCTATCAGTGCCCTTCTTCTAGCCATAATGGAAAAAGAAATCAAAAAATTATTGAATGCTCAAATTATCATTCCACTAATATATTCTGAGTGGGTTTCTAATCTAGTTCCTGTTAGGAAGAAGAATGGGGAGATTAGGTTGTGTGTTGACTTTAGGAAATTGAACAAGTGCTCTAAGAAAGACAACTACCCTTTGCCCAAGATGGAGCATATCTTACAAAGAGTGTCTGGAGCTAGTGTCATGTCTATTATTGATGGGTTTTCAGGCTATAACCAGATCTCAGTGCACCCAGATGACAGAGAAAAGACCGCCTTCACAACTCCTTGGGGTACTTTTATGTATGCCAAGATTCCCTTTGGGTTTATGAATGTTGGGGCCACATTTCAAAGGGCCATGGACATTGCCTTTGTAGGTGAAAAGGATAAGTTTGTTCTGATATATTTGGATGATCTAACAGTGTTTTCTCACAGCCATAAAGAGCATTTGCAACATTTGAGGAAGACATTCTTGAAGTGCAGGAGGTGTGGGCTTTCATTAAATCCAAAGAAATCTCAGTTTGCATTAAAAGAAGGTAAGCTTATAGAACACATAGTGATTGCTGAAGGAGTAAAGATTGAACCTACAAGAGTAGAATCTATTCAGAAGATATCAATTTCAAGATCTAAGAAGGACATCCAATCATTTCTTGGTAAGATTAAATTCATTAGGATATTTATTCCTAATTTCACAGAATTGATTAAACACATCACTGGCATGATAAGGAAGGATTCAAAAGTTAAATGGCATGATGCAGCAAGGGATTCTTTTGAAACTATAAAGAAATATCTTATGTCAGCTCCTACTTTGATCAACCCTAACTACTGTAAATATTTTTACAATTTTTCATTTGCATCTAATGAAACCATTGAATCATTGCTACTTCATAGAAATGATCAAGGACATGAACATCCAGTGGCTTTCTTCAACAAGACATTAAGAGATGTTGAGGTAAAGTGTGACCCTATTGAAAAACAAGCCTATGCTTTGATCAAATCACTTAATGTTTTTAGGATCTGTATTTTGTATGCCAAAGTAATCACTTATGTACCATCTAGTTCAGTTAGAGATGTACTTATTCAACCAGATATAGATGGTAAAAGAGCCAAGTGGATTTCCAAACTCATTGAGTTTGACATTGACATTAAGCCAACTAAATTGATCAAGGGTCAGGGTTTGGCAAAGCTTCTTGCCGAGGAGAATTGTGAGGTGTTGGGCATTAATTTTATCAACATAAATGCAGAGGATGCACCATCCAAAATTTCCATTGAAAGGTATAGTCATGATCAGCCAGTTTCGACAAATTTGACCTTTTGTGAGTGGTACAACAATATAATAGAATTTTTGCAGACTCTTGCAGCCCCTCCATAGATGAATCCAACACAGGTGAGATCATTAAAACTCAAGGAAGTCAAGTTTTGTATTAATGAAAATATGCTTTATTGGAAAGACCCCTTTGTGATGTTGTTGAGATGTCTTGACAAAGAAGAATACATTTAGGTTATGCATCAGTTTCATAGCAGCAATTGTTGTGTCCATGATTATTGGAAGAATACAACCCACAAGATTTTGAGGACTGGTTACTATTGGCCATGTTTATTTTTTTGATGTTTTCTCCTATGTTAAGACATGTGACAAATGTAAAAGGTTTACTGGAAAACAACAGCTGAAATATCCTCCATTAAAACCCATTTTAGTCACTGGACATTTCCAACAATGGGGGTTGGACTTTATTGGAGAGATACACCCATCATTAAGTGGCCAACATAAGTGGATCCTAGTGGCAATTGATTATTTTACAAAATGGATTGAGGCTATTCCCACCAGGAATTCCACTTATTATGTTATCAAAAATTTCTTGAATGATCATATCTTTGCTAGATTTGGTTGTCCCAAAAGGCTTGTTACTGATAATGCAATTGATATTGAGGCTGATGTTTTAGTGAAGTTATCTGAAGACATGGGTATTCATCTTGTTAACTCAACTGCTTACTATCCTCAAAGCAATGGCCTTGTTGAATCATCAAACAAGATCCTAATGAGGATCATTAGAAAATTGCTCGAAGAAAATCAAAGGAGTTGGGATTCTAAATTAAAATTTTCACTCTGGGCTGATAGAGTGACAAATGAGAAGTCCATTGGCACTTCTCCTTTCAAGTTGGTGTATGGCATTGAATCCATTTTTCCTATCCAACTAGCATTACCTGTTGCAAAATGTTTTCAAGAAGAAGAAGGGGAACCAAATGATTTGGTTAGAAGGATTCTTCATCTAGTTGAACTTCAACAAATAAGGGAGAAGTTACTTGAGAAGACAGAGCTACATCAGAAGCAGATGAAGGAGAGTTTTGATAAAAAGGTCAAGGAAGATGTTTTCCAAACAAGGGATATTGTCTTAAAGTGGGATGCTTATAGACAATATAAAGGCAAGCATGGGAAATTTGATACATTGTGGACTGGACCTTTCATCATCACTCAAGTGCTGCAGAAAAACACTTTTCTCTTGCAGAATCTGGAAGGTAATGAAGTAGTTGGTGGCCCAATCAATGGGCATTTTCTCAAAACCTATTTCTACTAAGGATTTTTAAGCCTTCTCCATTGTAAATATCTTTTCTTTTTCAGTTTTAGTCTCATAATAACTCCATTCCCAATGGAACAACGTTTTCACTTCTTTACAAGTTTTGTAGGTGATAGTAAAGGCAACTAGTCTTGCAAGTTCTTGGAACCTCACAGGGAGGCTTCCATCCCCAATTAGAGCCATATGTTATCTCACAATAAAAATACCTTGTTATTCTTGTCTTAGGTGATTTTTTATTTGGTTTTTGTCTCATGAGTCATTAAATAAAGTGCTCCCTTCATGAGTCTAGTCAGCAATGTGAGTCATGTCACATAAGGTAAAAATGACTAAGTGGTTTTCATAGTCATTGTCCTAGGTCATTATGGGTCATAGGATAAGTCATTCACATCCTAAAACAAGTCATGGGTCATATAAGTCGATTTGTATCCAATTTTTAGCCATCATGTATCTCTCAAATTACGATCTGACCTTTTGTTTACCATCCTCCTTCATGATTGCAAGTTTGTAGTGCATTATGTACTTTTGTACTAGAGGTGCTACCAACTCAGCCTCTGTTGTCAGCGCAAAGCATCATTTCAGTGTATGATGTACTACAAACTTAGAGGGAAAACACCTTGTTTTGAAATTTGAATTTTTGCATGAGGAAAGCTATTAAAAGGAGGTGTGCCCGAGTTATTTTGACCATCATCATAGCACTGAGGGTCTCTTCCACAGTTGCAGCTTGCCATCAAAGGGTTTCAAGGTTTGAATACATTCAATAATCTCTTCTTCATTGGGATCTTTTTCTCACAAATTCTTGTGCAGAAAAAAATGAAGTAGGTTCTCATTTCTCTCATGGAACCAAGGAAGGACCCCATTCCCAGCAAAAGGTCAAGCTCCCTGGTCAAATTCAAACATACAAACACTTCATTAATCGAGCAAGATATTAATCATGTCGACTCCTTCAAATGCTTGGGTTGCTGAAGGTTTTTCCAGAAATTGCAAGGATACCATCTGGAGGTATCAAGGGACTTTCTACAGAACTACAAGGGTGGAAAAACAAAAATTGGTCCCCTAGAAATCCATGTGACAACAAATATGATTTCTGAAGTAACATAGATCCCTAGGACAGGGGAACAATGGTTCAAAGAAAAGAAAATTGAAAAGGAAGACTGGTGCCAAGATATGATCGGACCTTAACATAGAGGAGCTAATCTAATGAAGGGTGTCCCTAGGAAATGGCTAATAGAAGACTATGACAACTTGCTATTCATCATTCAGAGGTTTTTCACATGTGAAGGAAGATACAGTTGGGTTTTGCAGTACCATTTCAAGCTCCTTATCCATTTCACTAGTAAGAAAGAAATAGACTTATCCTTTATCCTCTTCAAGAGCTTGCAAAGGATGATTTCATTTGCACAAAGAAAACCTAATAAGCTTCAGAAGTCTATCTTACACCATGCTCTAATTAAACTTATAGTTCTTGAACATATGAAAAAGGAAGGGAAGGATTGGCCTACCTTCTTGTCTATATCAAACTACCACATTGGTTTGCCTCCTTCTCCTCCTAAACACAAAGCCTCTAAGAAGAAGATTGCAACACCTCCTATTGAATCCTCTGGCCCATAATCTAAGATACCACCTCCTATTGACCCTCATGCTCCCTCATTTGAAGTAGCACTAGATTCTACTCTTACACCTGAAATAGCTCAGCCTTCTAGTTCTACTATCCCCCATGCATTTGAAAAACATCAACCTTCTCAAAACCTTATTCCTTCAAAACCCTCACTTTCCCAAGTCTATAGAAGAAGTAAGAGAAAAGAAAAGGCCCAAGAAACTATTATTGAAGAACAAGCATAACCTCTTGTAGAGCTCCCTCACATGGAAATTGAAGACAACCCCCCAATTATCCAAGCTAAAATTGGCACACTAGTTCTCAGAAGGTCCTCAAGGAGGAAGTTTTTTTTAGAAGAGGAGTCTATTCCAATCAATGATATGGTAAAGCCTAGTGCTAAGTTGTCAAAATTTAAAGCTTCCCCTCTTGAAAAGGAAGCATTGGAAGCCATAGTCCAATTGAGAGAATCTTCACCAGAGCCAGCTTCATAAGCAAAGCAGGGACCTAGAGAGGATTGGGCTCAATCGTTCAAGGAGGCAGATAAACAGCTTAAAGAGTTCCAAGAAAAGAATAAGAAGTTACATCAACAAAATATCACACTTGGTAGACAACTGTCAAGCCAAATAAATGAGCTGGCAGAGGAATGCAATCAACTGAAAAAGAACATCGGAAGAAAAAGGGTTCAAAAGAAACAATTGGCCAATATAAACAAACAAAACCTCAGTCTAAGAGCAGATAATAGAAGGCTAACAAAGCACTTATACTTGGCCAAAAATATGCTTAGTAAGATGAATTTGGCTATCTTCTTGAAGGAGATTACCTCTTCTAGTTCTCCCAAGCTTGATGATTAATTCAAAATGTTTTAAAATTTTGTGTGATTGATGATAAATGATGAAGTCCATTTTATGTTATCCTAAGGGGGATATGTATGGTATAGATATTGAGATGAAGCTTGAGTAGTCTCAATAAGATCAATAATCGACAATAATGTGTTTTTTGTCAAGACAAGTCTTCATTTACAAAAACATTTTGTCACAAATTTTGAAGTTTCTAGGGCTACACAGGTTATATCATGAATTATCAGGCCTTGCAACATCTAGCTCACTCTTCAAAGAAACTATTCACTCACTGTGTCCTAAAACAGTCTCCTACAGCCAGTTGGTAGCACAAAGTAGGTTTCCACAGTGTATTG
>JASDQU010735453.1:46614-64445 GCA_032191745.1 Picea mariana
TGTAATGTGATGAATGCATGCATATATTTGTCATACTTTTAGAAGTTAAACGCTATGTGGAATGAATGAATAAGTTATTATATTGCTTGGTTAATTACTGTTGGGATATCAGGAAAAGATGCCATGGAGGTTAAAATATAAAAGAGACTAATAGTAGTTTGTAACCCAAGTTATAATAAATGGTTCAAAATACAAATTCCATATCTCTCGCTCAATCCTAGGTTATAAACACTTGAGTCTTACAGCCACCCATAAAAATCTATCTTGGGTGAGACTGTGCAGTGCATTATATGTACTGTGTTGCCTTCTATTTTACCAGAAGGGCCGATAGTTTTAGGCTTTGTTGGTACCCTGAAAGATATGAACCCTGGGTCAACAATGCAGGTAGTAGGGAAGAACAGTTCATTAAACCAATAACTGCCAAGAAAATATGCTTCAAGGGATGAAAAATCCTCTGCACTTTCTTCATATTCCAACCTTTCTAGTTTGGCAGAGAGAAATTTTACCAGCTCCATCAGCTCACTCAGAGAATATTCTTCCTCCTGGTCCCCATCCTTACAACTCTCCTCAGATGCAGATAAACATGAAAGAGAAGGAACTGATTTCTGATCCAAGTCATCAGGCTCATCCTCGCGGCCTGCGTAGGAAGCAGCTCTATCTTGAATACAGTCGTTATATCCCTCACAACAACTATGACAAATTAAATCAGAGGGATAAAACTTCTGACAATGAGCATTGAAAGATGTATGAAATTCTTCCAATGAAGAAATGCTAGTAGGGGGTAAAGAATGATACCATTCACGAGCATCCCCTGCTAACGAGAACATGAACATCTTCATTAATAAATCCTCATGATGTATCTCCCACTGATGAATGAGTTCATGAAACGCTTTGAGATGCTGAGAAGGGTTTTCCTCTTTATGCTCTCTAAATATAGGCAAATAATCAATCCATTCATTTGGAGTAGGAACAACATTGGGAAAACCAAGAACATCAGAAAAATTAAAGGGAGCAAACCTCTGAGCCAGGATTCTTTCCATTTCGAACCAGTGGAGTCGCCAAATGGTTCTTCAACCATGGAGTCGCTAGGTGAATGATGTGCAGGATGAGTGTGTCTGGTGTTTGTTCACCATCAAAGACCAGATCTAATCATTGTGATTTCTGAGGGGCTACTAGGTGTAGCCAGAAGCAGCCACACTAAAAAAGCGAAGCTGAGACAGTGGAGTCGCCAGGTGCAAGAGAAATCTTCAAATATTTTAATGTCTGATGCACCTTCAAAATCATAAGTTCATTGTCATTCTACCTAGGGAAAATCTTCAATCTCGTCCCCGACAATGGCGCCAGAAATGTTAGCACCAGAAGTCACCTCTGGATTGTGTCAGAGGTAAGCCTAATACCCATCAGTTTTTTGTGAATGTTGGTTTTATATGGATGGAGGTCGATGGACAAAACTCAAAATCTGAATGATGTTCAACACAGAACTGGAAAATAAATGTTCATGGAAGTGAGGGCCACATTAACTTCAGTCAGTAAATTGAGTTAAAGCGAGAGAAGAGAGAATACTTAGGAGAAAGGGTGAAGGAAGCTTCCCTGGGAATCAGGCCTTCCAACAGCTCAGAGAGGAAAACCCAAACTCAAGAGCATCCTTGAGCTCAAATCTGAACATCGAAATATGCCTACAAGGAACACAGTTACAACTGCAGTATGATCAAACCTCCATCATCCTGCAACTGCAACAGCTCGACTGGATCCTCCATGCCCGAGCCATTCAATGTGAGAAGGAAACATACACACAAGGAATGAATAAAACTGACTGTGATACCACTATAATCAAACCTCCATTACAACAATATAACGATCCTTGACTAGATCATCCATGCCCGAGTGTTTTAAACAACCTTTACAGACAAAAATGGAAAGAGAGATGTTGGCTTCTATTAACATGAAAGTCTCAAGTCGATTACATAACCAGAGAACAACTCTGGCGGAACAAGATTATAGATTGGGAGCTCTGCTCAACCAAAGACCCTTACAAAAACAACAAAACTCCCTACATATGCTCAAAAAATATCGTAAACAACAATATAGGCGTGCTCAAGCCTCCATGGCGTTACATCGTCTCAGTCATACTGCACCTGCAGTCTCCTCTCCACATGCCTTCCTCTATCAGACGCAATCTTGTCTCCTGCCAGTCTCTTGGAGTCTCTCCTTTGTCAGACTGTGCACGCAGTATCCCTGCACACGCGATCCCGGACTACCAGAGTTGACAGTTCGTCTTCATGGTCATATCATTTTGACTTCTCCATTCATGGGGGAGACGACACTTAAACCACCTCCCCTACTTTCATAACTGCCACATCGGGATCATGACGGTGCAAGTCAAACTTGGCACCTGGGAGGTGTGGAGGCCTTTCCTTGGTCGTCTGTTGCTTCGTGGACCTTTGAAGAGGGACCCGGTTAGTGGACATGGATGGAGATGACGAGGCTGAGGAGGTGGGTGTGACCGCAAGACTACTAGGTATGCGTGGGCATCAGAGATGTAAAGGCGAAGAGGTGATGTGGCACGGGACCATGATGTGGAGGCATAAGAGAGGCTATGGTAGTAACCACAGTGGGGACAACCTGCCTAGATGGAGGTGATATGAAGTACGAGGGGAGAACACATGGTAGGATATGGTAGGTGGAAGTGAAGAGGGATATGACACGAAGGTGAGCGGAGGACAGTTGTGCTGCAATGAAAGGATGAGGGGGAGCGGGATAAGTGATAGGTAGAGGAGAGAGATGGAGTGGGGGATAGATGGCAGTGGTAAGCAGGAGTGGTAAGTGGTCTACTCAGAGGTGGGGGGGGCATCCAATTTCATGAGAGGCACCACAACAGTGGAGGGCCCTTACTCAAAAACCACCAACTCGGACCCCCCCCCTGCCTCATTAAAGGCATAATGTCAGGGGGGGTCCAATATGGGTTGTGCATCGTAGAGTTGTGTGCGCCAAGATCGACTGCCCAAATCTGCACGTTCCTTAGCATAGTGTGCCAAACCATCAAATCCTCACCAAGACTTTGGATAAACACCAAAATGTGGGTTTTTTAACCCCTTTCCTCGCATTTTTTCGCCAAGGCGTCGCTCGTAAGGAAAAGCAACCCCCTAGCAAGATTATGTGATAACATACCCATTCCCAGGAAAAGTTCAAGCTCCCAGGTCAGATTCGATCCTACAGAAACTTCATTAATCAAGAAAGATATTAATCATGTCGACTCCTTCAAACGCTTTGGTTGCTAGAGGTTTTTCCAGAAACTGCAAGGATACCATCTAGAGGTATCAAGGGACTTTGTACATAACTACAATGGTGGCTAAACAAAAAGTGGTTCCCTATAAATCCATGTGACAACAGATATGATTGTTGAAGTAACAGAGATCCCTAGGACATTGGAACAATGGTTCAAAGCAAAGAAAATTGAAAAGCAAGATTGGTGCCAAGATATGCTCATAACTAAACATAGAGGAGTTGATCTAGTGAAGGGTGTCCCTAGGAAATGACTGATAGAAGACTATGACAAGTTGTTATTCATCATTCAGAGGTTTTTCACATGTGAAGGAAGATACAGCTAGGTTTTGCAATACCATTTCAAGATCCTTCTCCATTTCACTGGTAAGAAAGAGCTAGACTTATCCTTTTTCCTCTTCAAGAGCTTGCAAAGGATGATTTCATTTGCATAAAGAAAACCCGATAAGCTTCAGAAGTCTATCTTCCACCATGATCTAATTAAACTTATAGTTCTTGAAAAGATGAAAAAGGAAGGGAAGGATTGGCCTACCTTCTTGTTTGTATCAAACTACCACATTGATTTGCTTCCTTCTCCTCCTAAACACAAAACCTCTAAGAAAAAGATTGCAACACCTCCTATTGACTCTTCTATCCCATCATCCGAGATATCACCTCTCATTGACCCTCAATCTCCCTAATTTGAAGTAGCACTAGATTCTACCCCTTCTTCTCTTACACCTGAAATAGCTCAACCTTCTAGTTCTATTGTCCCCCATGCATCTGAAAAACATCAACCTTCTCAAAACCTTGTTCCTTCAAAACCCTCACTTGCCCAAGTCTATAGAAGAAATAAGAGAAAATAAAAGTCCCAAGAAACTGTTATTGAAGAACAAGCAAAACCTCTTGTAGAGCTCCCTCAGATGGAAATGGAATACAACCCCCCAATTATCCAAGCTCAAATTGACACACTAGTTCTCATAAGGTCCTCAAGGAGGAAGCTTGTTTTAGCAGAGGAGTCTATTCCAATCAGTGATATGGTAAATCCTAGTGCTAAGTTGTCAAATTTTAAAGCTTACCCTCTTGAAAAGGAATCATTGGAAGCCATAGTCCAGTTGAGAGAATCTCCACCAGAGCTAGCTTCAAAAGTAGAGCAGGGACCTAGAGAGGATTGGGTTCAATTTTTCAAGGAGGAAAAAATTTAGCTTAAAGAGGTTCAGGAAAAGAATCAGAAGTTACATCAAGAAAATATCACACTTCGTAGACAACTGTCAAGCAAAATAAATGAATTGGCAGAGGAATGCAATCAGCTGAAAAAGAACATCAGAAGAAAGAGGGTTCAGAAGAAACAATTGGCCAATATATATAAACAAAACCTCAGTCTAAGAGCATAGAATAGAAGGCTAACATAGCACTTATACTTGGCCAAAAATATGCTTAGTAAGAAGAATTTGACTATCTTCTTCAAGGAGATTACCTCTTCTAGTTCTCCCAAGCTTGATGATTAATTCAAAATGTTTTAAAATTTTGTGTGATTGATGATAAATGATGAAGTCATTTTTATGTTATCCTAAGGGGATATGTATGGTATACATATTGAGACGAAGCCTGAGTATTCTCAATAGGATCAGTAATCAGCAGTAATGTGTGTTTTGTCAAGACAGGTCTTCATTTACAAAAAACAATTGTCACAAATTTTGAAGTTTCCAGGGCTACACAGGTTATGTCATGAATTATCAGGCCTTGCAACACCTAGCTCACTCTTCAAAGAAATTGTTCACTCACTATGTCCTAAAACAGTCTCCTACAGCCAGTTGGTAGTGCAAAGAAGGTTTCCATAATGTATTGCGCTACAAACTCGTCAAAGTTCTGTGTGTGAAATATTCGGTCAAAGTTCGACCTGATTTTCAGCAGTCAAAGATTCGGTTAATGATCCAGTTGTTAGAGGTCTATGGTTGTGGTATCCTACACCCATTAGGAAGCTCAAGTGGAGCTAAAGTCTTGGGATTAGGAAAGGATATCTATCCCTTAAAAATAGGATCTAAAATCCTATCTTTTGTAATCTTGTAGATTTCTTTTAACAAGTGTCATTAAGATCCGTCCTTTGAGGATCTGACAACCATTTTGTAAGAACTATTTAAGCCCATAGAGGCATCACTATTTTAGTTTCGAACTTGAATTCTCATATGTACTCTTTGTGATCCATACCTTTTTTAATATATCATGGAATGATAAGTTTCTTCCATTGGATATTTTTCAAACTTTCTTCGTACCTTTCATTTCTGTACTTGTGAGTTTGAGATATTTTTCATTTCAATGCTTATTCTGTGATTGATAATTGCCTTATTATCTCTGCATAAATAAACATAGAGTCATAAGTAATTTTATATTTATACTTGACCTATCACATACATTATTTATGAATGTGGTATTGTTGATATAATTAGTTTCTTTCATTCATCTTAGTTAACAACTTTCTGAGCAGTACCCTTTTGGTGGCCTTCTTTTGTCCTGATTTATCCAAATCTATATTGAATTGAATATTGATTGTGTGAGGTATTCACTTTTATCCATTTTATACATACATCTTTAAGCATTCTGATAAAGTTACCAGGCTCTCTTGATCTACAACCTGAAGAGACCCATGAAGTGATAACAAATTGGTGTCGTTTTCGGGGAAAGGAGTGTGAAGCAAGCTTCCCTGGGAGACAACATAGTGCCAACTTTGATGATAGAAAATTTTTGAGCATCATTAGTTCGGTTGTAATCTTCTATATGGTGACTCCATTAGTGAATTTTGGCTCCTAAGAAGGCACATACCCAAGCAAATCCTCGGCAACCACTAATTGATCCAGTATCTGATCCTAAGAGGATCATCAAAGAGGGAAAGGCATTACAGAAGGGATATTCAAGTTCATGTATATCCAGAAATCCCTCTGTGTCTTTTCCAGAAAATCCATTGATAAAATAAAAAATTGTTGAAGCTATAAGTTCAAAAATTGATAGTAAAAAGATAGCTTCAGAAGTCCAAGGATCCTCTGATTTAACTCAAGAAGATAGTTCACCTTTTGTTGTAGAAGACATTTGCTCATCCTCTGTAGAATCTTCTCAATCTGAAACTGAACCCAATTTAGCCTTTATTCATACAAATCTGCCTGTAGTTGAACCTTTCCTCCATGAATTGTGTGTGAAAGGAGAAGAAAACCTTGCCAAACTATTGTCTGGATTTTATAGAGCTTCTTACTTTCCATCTTCCATTGCAAGTCCAAAAATACCTTCTCCTCTTATTACTTCACCCTCATCTTCAATATCAACCTCATCTAATCCCTTGTAATCCAAACTTCCAGTGCATCTACATCTACTGTTATCATGGCAACAACACCTCAAAATCCCACTAAGATGGAAATAATTATAGCTGCTAGATACGCCCCTTTAGTATTTCCCAATCCTCTAAATGCAATGCCTATTGGAGACTATCAAAAGTATATGCCAAAATTTTCAGGGGTAGAAGAGGTCACAACTAAAGAACATCTTGAATTTTTTTATAGTTATGATGATAACTTAAACATCACAGATGAAGATGTATGGATGAGAGTGTTTGTGCAAAGCTTAGATGGAGAGACCATGAGGTGGTTTAGAGAATTAACCCCAGGATCTATAACATGAATTGAAGTTTTTGATGATACTTTCTTAAAACAATGGGGGGATAAAAAGGACTTTTTGTACTACATTACATAGTTTGGGAACTTGAGAAGGGAGAGTGGTCAATCAGTTTTATACTTCACCAAGAAATTTGATAGAATGTACAGTAAAATCCTAACTGAAATCAAGCCTACTGCTACCTCTACAAAAGATCACATGTTCTAATGCTTTTGATGTTGAATTTTGTTTGTTGTTGAGAGAAAGGAGGTATGTTACATTGGATGATATGAAGGATGAAACACTTGAAGTGGAATCTAATATCCTGGTTGTAGAAAAATTGAAAGGCAGAGGAGAGAGGAGAAAACAAAAGGGAGAAGCCTCATCATCAAGTGTTGATCCTAACATTGAAAATATGGCTAAGATGATTGAGTCTTTGACTTCAGAATTGTCCAAAATGAAGCTTGATAACAAGCAGCCTGCAAAAGGTAAAGAGCCTAATACTTCCATTCCTCAAAATCCAAACCCATATATGAGAAATAATGAGCAACATCAGATTTTACAGAGGAACAAAAATGAAAATGAAGATCAGAATATCAAAGCCCCTTTTCAGAACACGGTAATGGAGGAGGAGTAGCCTGAAGAAGACGATGAGATTCATTGTTTAGGTGAAAAGGGTGATGCTTCTTTCTTGACACTGTCTGCCTATGAAGAAGTTTTGATTAATCATCAAGCTAATCAAGATTCAAATGAAGAATATATTGGTCAAACTAATTATCAGAATAGATATAATCTAAGATCTAAATAGAGTAATGTTAAGAAAGATGAACAAGCTCCTCCTAACAAAGTTGTTTCCCTTGCAAAATAGAAACCAAGCAAAGATCAAGCTCAAGTCAAGAATCAAGTACTTCTTAAATCTCCTATGCAAGAGGTAAGGAACCTTGACAAATTCCGTTTCTCTTTTAGTTTTGAATCTGAAATTCAGAAGGTTAAAATCCCCATACCACTCTTGGAATTAATGAAGAATGGTGCCTTCAAACAAACTATCATCAAATCCCTTGAGCCTAAACACATGCCAACTGTTGTTGATGTTGTAAATCTCCGAGATGACAAGCCTACCATTATCCTTAGTCTAATGGTTGAAGACCATGAGGAAACCTGTCCACCATTCTATGTTTCCTTGAACATCCATGACAAAATTCTACATAACTTCCTTCTAGATATAGGAGCCTCTCAGAACCTCATGCCAAAAGAAGTTATGGATGAGTTGGTTTTGGATATTACCAAGTCTTATCATGATTTATTTTCATTTGACTCTAGGAAGTTCAAGTGCCTTGGTTTGATAAAAGATTTAGCCATCTCCTTATCTCAATTACCAATGAGAAGCATGGTAATGGATATTGTGGTAGTTGATGTGCCACCCAAATTTGGTATGCTCTTATCTAGAGCATGGATAAAGAGGCTAGGGGGAACCTTGCAAAATGACCTTTCTTATGCAATTGTCCCAGTTTTTGGAGGAGAACAAAGGAGATTGTATAGGGAAGCCCAATTGGCTTATATCATCACTGATGAGAAGGAGTCTACTAATCATCCCATATACTCAGTTGATACAGGTTTGGGGTCTTGTATACTTCAGATTGATGATTCTTTGTCATCATCACTGCAGCTCAGAAAGCCTATTTGGAAATCTCCAGAAGTAGAAAACACTCCTATATGGAGCATGTTTTTATATGGTGATTGTTCAAAAGAGTCTGCAAGAGCAGGTGTTGTCTTTATTTGACCTTCAAAATAAACCATGCATTTGTCTTTCAAATTGTATTTCAAGGTGACAAACAATATAGCAAAGTATGAGGCATTGGTTTTGGGCTTGAACACTGCTAAGGACATGAATATTCAGGGGCTGGAAGTATTTGGAGATGCTGATCTAATAATACAACAATTCAAAAACACTTTTAAGGCCAAGCAGGTTAGGCTTAAGGCATACAGAGATGAGGTATGGAATCCCATTGATTGTTTTCTAGATTTTAATATTTCATACATTCCTAGAGCTATGAATCAACTTGTTGATTCATTAGCTGTCTCAACTAGTACTTTTAATCCACCTATGCCAACAAAGCTAAATTATGAAATCCAAGTCAAATATAGACCATCCTTGCCAGACAATGTAAAATTTTGGAAATTGTTTGATGATGATGAGGAATTGGTCAAATTTTTAGAAGTCATAGATGAGTTTTCAACCCTCCATATAGATCATGAAAATGAAAATATTGAAAAAGTCAAAAGTCCTAAGTTGAAAAGCAAAATTGGGCACCATGATATCATTCAACTCCCCAATAATCAAATCCATAGAGGATTAGTACCACTTGAGAAGATTTTTGATCAGAATGATGTGCCTTTGAAACCTGATAAGAAAGAGGAAGACCCTATTGTTTTTCAATACAATTTAGGAGAGGAAAAATGCCCAAAAACTATAAATCTGTCCACACAATTGACTACAGAATGAAGAGATGAATATGGCATCCTAATGAGAGAATTTTCATACATTTTTGCATGGGAGTACAATGATCTAAATACCTATGAAACTCAAGTGATTGAGCATAGAATTCCCCTGAATAAAGAAGCCACTCCTTTTAAGCAAAAACTAAGATCTATCAGTCCCCTTCTTCTACCCATAATGGAAAAAGAAATCAAAAAATTATTGAATGCTCAAATTATCATTCCACTAAGATATTCTGAGTGGGTTTCTAATCTAGTTCCTGTTAGGAAGAAGAATGGGGAGATTAGGTTGTGTGATGACTTTAGGAACTTGAACAAGTTCTCTAAGAAAGACAACTACCCTTTGCCCAAGATGGAGCATATCTTACAAAGAGTGTCTGGAGCTAGTGTCATGTCTATTATTGATGGGTTTTCAGGCTATAACCAGATCTCAGTGCACCTAGATGATAGAGAAAAGACCACCTTCACAACTCCTTGGGGTACTTTTATGTATGCCAAGATTCCCTTTGGGATTATGAATGTTGGGGCCACATTTCAAAGGGCCATGGACATTGACTTTGTAGGTGAAAAGGATAAGTTTGTTCTGATATATTTGGATGATCTAACAGTGTTTTCTCACAACCATAAAGAGCATTTGCAACATTTGAGGAAGACGTTCTTGAAGTGCAGGAGGTATGGGCTTTCATTAAATCCAAAGAAATTTCAGTTTGCATTAAAAGAAGGTAAGCTTTTGGGACACATAGTGATTTCTGAAGGACTAAAGATTGACCCTACAAGAGTAGAAGCTATTCAGAAGATACCAATTTCAAGATCTAAGAAGGACATCCAATCATTTCTTGGTAAGATTAACTTCATTAGGATAGTTATTCCTAATTTTGCATAATTGATTAAACACATCACTGGCATGCTAAGGAAGGATTCAAAATTTAAATGGCATGATGCAGCAAGGGATTCTTTTGAAACTATAAAGAAATCTCTTATGTCAGCTCTTACTTTGATCAACCCTGACTACTGTAAAGATTTTTACATTTTTTCATTTGCATCTAATGAAACCATTGCAGTAGTGCTACTTCATAGAAATGATCAAGGACATGAACAACAAGTGGCTTTCTTCAGCAAGAAATTAAGAGATGCTAAGGTAAAGTATGACCCTATTGAAAAACAAGCCTATGATTTGATCAAATCACTTAATGTTTTTAGGATCTAAATTTTGCATGCCAAAGTAATAGCTTATGTACCATCTAGTTTAGTCAGAGATGTACTTATTCAACCAGATATAGATGGTAAAAGAGCCAATTTGATTTCCAAACTCATTGAGTTTGATGTTGACATTAAGCCAACTAAATTGATCAAGGGTCAAGGTTTGGCAAAGTTTCTTGCTAAGGAGAATTGTGAGATTTTGGGCATTAATTTTATCAGCATAAATGCAGAGGATGCACAATCAAAAATTTATGTTGAAAGGTACAGTCATGGTCAACCAGTTTCGACAAATTTGACCTCTTGTGAGTGGTACAACAGTATAATACAATTTTTGCAGACTCTTGCAGCCCCTCCATAGATGAATCCAACACAGGTGAGATCATTAAAACTCAAGGAAGTCAAGTTTTGTATTAATGAAAATATGCTTTATTGGAAAGACCCCTTTGGGATGTTGTTGAGATGTCTTGACAAAGAAGAATCGGTTCAGGTTATGCATCAGTTTCATAGTAGCAATTGTGCTGGCCATCATTATTGGAAGACTACAACCCACAAGATTTTGAGGGTTGGTTACTATTGGCCATGTTTATTTTTTGATGTTTTCTCCTATGTTAAGACATGTGACAAATGTCAAAGGTTCACTGGAAAACAACAGCTGAAATATCTTCCATTAAAACCCATTGTAGTCACTGGACCTTTCCAACAATGGGGGTTGGACTTTATTGGAGAGATACACCCATCATCAAGTGGCCAACATAAGTGGATCCTAGTGGCAACTGATTATTTTACAAAATGGATTGAGGCTATTCCCACCAGGAATGCCACTCATTATGTTATCATAAATTTCTTGAATGATCATATCTTTGCTAGATTTGGTTGTCCCAAAACTCTTGTTACTGATAATGCAGCTGATTTTAAGGCTGATGTTTTGGTGAAGTTATCTGAAGTCATGGGTATTAATATTGTTCACTCAACTGCTTACTATCCTCAAGGAAATGACCTTGTTGAATCATCAAACAAGAGCCTAATGAGGATCATTAGAAAATCGCTGGAAGAAAATCAAAGGAGTTGGGATTCTAAATTAAAATTTGCACTCTGGGCTGATAGAGTGACAAATGAGAAGTCTATTGGCACTTCTCCTTTCAATCTGGTGTATGGCATTGAAGCCATTTTTTCTATCCAACTAGCATTACCTGTTGCAAAAAAATTTCAAGAAGAAGAAGGGGAACCAAATGATTTGGTTAGAAGGACTCTTCATCTAGTTGAACTTCAATAGATAAGGGAGAAGTTACTTGAGAAGACAGAGCTACATCAGAAGAAGATGAAGGAGATTTTTGATCAAAAGGCTAAGGAAGATGTTTTCCAAACAAGGGATCTTATCTTAAAGTGGGATGCTTATAGACAGGATAAAGGCAAGCATGGGAAATTTGATACATTGTGGACTGGACCTTTCATCATCACTCAAGTGCTGTAGAAAAACACTTTTCTCTTGCAGAATCTGGAAGGTAATGAAGTATTTGGTGGCCCATTCAATGGGAATTTTCTCAAAACCTATTTCTACTAAGGATTTTTAAGCCTTCTCCATTGTAAATATCTTTTCTTTTTCAGTTTTAGTCTCATAATAACTCCATGCCCAATGGAACAATTTTTTCACTTATTTACAAGTTTTGTAGGTGATAGGAAAGGCAACTGGTCTTGCAAGTTCTTGGAACCTCACAGGGAGGCTTCCATCCCCAATTAGAGCCAGAAGTTATCTCACAATAAAAATACCTTTTTATTCTTGTCTTAGGTGATTTTTTATTTGGTTTTTGTCTCATGAGTCATTGAATAAAGTGCACCCTTCATGAGTCTAGTCAGCAATGTGAGTCATGTCACATAAGGTAAAAATGACTAAGTGGTTTTCATAGTCATTGTCCTAGGTCATTATGGGTCATAGGATAAGTCATTCACATCCTAAAACAAGTCATGGGTCATATAAGTCGATTTGTATCCAATTTTTATCCATCATGTATCTCTCAAATTCTGATCTGACCTTTTGTTTACCATCCTCCTTCATGATTGCGAGTTTGTAGTGCATCTGTGTACTTTTGTACTGGAGGTGCTACCAGCTCAGCCTCTATTGTCAATGCAAAGCATCATTTCAGAGTATGATGCGCTACAAACTCAGAGGGAAAACACCTTGTTTTGAAATTTGAATTTTTTCATGAGGAAATTTATTAAAAGGAGGTGTGCTCGAGTTATTTTGACCATCATCATAGAGCCGAGGGTCTCTTCCAAAGTTGCAGCTTGCCATCAAAGGGTTTCAAGGTTTGCATACATTCAATAAGCTCTTCTTCATTGGGATCTTTTTCTCACAAATTCTTGTGCAGAAAAAATTGAAGCAGGTTCTCATTTCACTCATGGCACCAAGGAAGGACCCCATTCCCAGGAAAATGTCAGGCTCCCTGGTTAGATTCGAACATACAAACACTTCATTAATCGAGCAAGATATTAATCATGTCAACTCCTTCAAATGCTTGGGTTGCTAGAGGTTTTTCCAGAAATTGCAAGGATACGATCTGGAGGTATCAAGGGACTTTCTGCAGAACTAAAAGGGTTGCAAAAAAATAATTGGTCCCCTAGAAATCCATGTGACAACATATATGATTGCTAAAGTAACAGAGATCCCTAGGATAGGGGAACAATGGTTCAAAGCAAAGAAAATTGAAAAGGAAGACTGGTGCCAAGATATGATCAGACCTTAACATAGAGGATTTGATCTAGTGAAGGGTGTCCCTAGGAAATGGATAATAGAAGACTATGACAAGTTGTTATTCATCATTTAGAGATTTTTCACATGTGAAGGAAGATGCAGCTGGGTTTTGCAGTACCATTTCAAGCTCCTTCTCCATTTCACTAGTAAGAAAGAGATAGACTTATCCTTTTTCCTCTTCAAGAGCTTGCAAAGGATGATTTCATTTGCACAAAGAAAACCCGATAAGCTTCAGAAGTCTATCTTCCACCATGCTCTAATTAAACGTATAGTCCTTGAACAACTGAAAAAGGAAGGGAAGGATTGGCCTACCTTCTTGTTTGTATCAAACTACCACATTGGTTTGCCTCCTTCTCCTCCTAAACAAAAAGCCTCTAAGAAGAAGATTACAACACCTCATATTGACTCCTCTGTCCCATCATCTAAAATACCACCTCCTATTGACCCTCATGCTCCCTCATTTGAAGTAGCACTAGATTATGCCCCTTCTACTCTTACACCTGAAATAGATCAGCCTTCTAGTTCTACTGTCCCCCATGCATCTGAAAAACATCAACCTTCTCAAAACCTTATTCCTTCAAAACCCTCACTTGCCCAAGTATATAGAAGAAATAAGAGAAAAGAAAAGGCCCAAGAAACTATTATTAAAGAACAAGCATAACCTCTTGTAGAGCTCCCTCACATAGAAATTGAAGACAACCCCCCAATTATTCAAGCTAAAATTGACACACCAGTTCTCAGAAGGTCCTCAAGGAGGAAGTTTGTTTTAGCAGAGGAGTCTATTCCAATCAATGATATGGTAAATCCTAGTGCTAAGTTGTCAAAATTTAAATCTTCCCCTCTTGAAAAGGAAGCATTGGAAGCCATAGTCCAATTAAGAGAATCTCCACTAGAGCCAGCTTTAGAAGCAGAGCAGGGACCTAGAGAGGATTGGGCTCAATTGTTCAAGGAGGCAGACAATCAACTTAAAGAGGTCCAAGAAAAGAATAAGAAGTTACATCAAGAAATATCACACTTGGTAGACATCTTTAAAGCCAAATAAATGAGTTGGCAGAGGAATGCAATTAGCTGAAAAAGAACATCGGAAGAAAAAGGGTTCAAAAGAAACAATTGGCCAATATATACAAACAAAACCTCAGTCTAAGAGCAGAGAATAGAAGGCTAACAAAGCACTTATACTTGGCCAAAAATATGCTTAGTAAGAAGAATTTGGCTATCTTCTTGAAGGAGATTGCCTCTTCTAGTTCTCCCAAGCTTGATGATTAATTCAAAATGTTTTAAAATTTTGTGTGATTGATGATAAATGATGAAGTTATTTTTATGTTATCCTAAGGGGGATATGTATGGTATAGATATTGAGATGAAGCCTGAGTAGTCTCAATAGGATCAGTAATCGACAATAATGTGTTTTTTGTCAAGACAAGTCTTCATTTACAAAAACATTTTGTCATAAATTTTGAAGTTTCCAGGGCTACACAAGTTATATCATGAATTGTCAGGCCTTGCAGCATCTAGCTCACTCTTCAAAGAAACTGTTCACTCATTGTGTCCTAAAACAGTCTCCTACAACCAGTTGGTAGCACAAAGCAGGTTTCCACAGTGTATTGCGCTACAAACTCATCAGAGTTCTTTGTGTGAAAGATTCGGTCAAAGTTCGATTTGATTTTCAGCGGTCAAAGATTGGGTTAGTGTTCCAGTTGTTAGAGGTCGATGATGATGGTCTTCTACACCCATTAGGAAGCTCAGGTGGAGCTAAAGTCTTGGGATTAGGACGTGATATCTATCCCTTAAAAATAGGATCTAAAATCCTATCTTTTGTAATCTTGTAGATTTCTTTTAACAAGTGTCATTGAGATCCATCCTTTGAGGACTTGACAACCATTTTGTAAGCACTATTTAAGCCCATAGAGGCATCACTATTCGAGGTTCAAACTTGAATTCTCATATGTACTCTTTGTGATCCATACCTTTTTGAATATATCATGGAATGATAAGTTTCTGCCATTGGATACTATTCAGACTTTCATCTTACCTTTCATTTCTGTACTTGTGAGTTTGAGTTATTGTTCATTTCAATGTTTATTCTGTGATTGATAATTGCCTTATTATCTCTACATAAATAAACATAGAGTCATAAGTCATTTGCTATTTATACTTGACCTATCACATACATTATTGATGAATGTGGTATTGTTGATATAATTAGTTTCTTTCATTCATCTCAGTTAACAACTTTCTGAGCAATACCCTTTTGATGGCCTTGTTTTGTCCTGATTTATCCAAATCTATATTGAATTGAAGATTGAGTGTGTGAGGYATTCACTTTGATCCATTTTCTACATACATATTTAAGCATTCTGATAAAGTTACTAGGCTCTCTTGATCTACAACCTGAAGAGACCCATGGAGTGATAACACCTCCAACCCTTGAAGAGACAGTCATAGAACCAACTATGGAATTAATGATTGATTCCTTGAATACAAATAATAGGAGTATGAAAGAGTACCAAGATAAGGTTGTCAGGAAAGTATTCTCTCAACAAGAGGGAGCTAACCTTGATGAGACTCTTACTCCATTTGTTGGAGGATTCTCTCAAGGTGAAGGAGTTGCTCTAATGGGCTAATGTTTGCTGCCAATTTTGGATTTCAGTATCAATGAGTTTGTACGCATGAGGGATTTTTAAGCTTAGTGCAGATTTCAATTCATTATTTGATAGATCCAATACACTGATCTTGGCTCTGTATACATATGAGTCTGGAACAATTCATGATCTGTGAAATGACGTTGACCAGTGAAGATGGCATGAAGGGAAAATAAGGTCGGTAGGTTGTTGATGCAGTGTTCTTGTACAGAGGGTTTTCACATTGAATATTTTGAAGAAAGATCGGAATAGAAAAACGGAGATTCCAGATGTGGCGGGAGTATTTTGCATTTAGTAAAAAACACATTCCTCAACAAGAGGGAGTGTTGGATTTATATTCCCTCATAAAGTGCAAAGTAGAGTGCCATTAATGGCATCAACAAGTAGAGAAGACCTAAGGCATACAGAGAAGGCATGTGTGACATGTGTGAAGGTTTGTACAGCAATGAGGCAACCCTCATCCAACATAGTACTGTACACCAGTACAACAACTCCGTACAATGCTCCTTCAACAATTCCATACAATGGTAATGAGGTTAAGGAGCATTTGTGGAGAGAGATGAGAGGATGCATGCAAAACTCATGTGTGCGCCATCCTCAATTTCGTTCAACTTTAGATGCCTTTTATTTAAGTTTCTCTTGAACTGAAAAGAAGCAATTAGGGTCAAAAACTCAGTGTGTTCAAAAAAATCCCCCAAATGGCAGAATTCTTTTGACTCCAGAGAATTGTAATACTTTCAGAAAAACGTTAGAGAGGCTCTTCGAGAAGGAGGAAATCTCATTTCATGGTCTTCACAGTCACAGATTAACACATTTAATTCAAAGCGCACTTCTTGAATGCAAAAGGGAAAAAATTAAGAAGTCTAAAACAAACTGCTTTCCGGTTAATGCTTGGTTTGACGAGGAATGCAAAAAGGCAACGAGAAGGTGGAAGGAATCAGACAAGGATAAAACAAAGCTCAAAGCTTACCAGCAGATAGTAAGAAAGAAAAAGGTTGATTTCATGGTTTCGAGGAGAGAAGAACTAATATTCCTTGGGAAAAATAACCCCAAACTATTCTGGAAGGAGCTCCAACCGAAAAAGGTGCAAACTAAAAACAACATTACAGCTTCTAAATGGTTCGACTATGCAAGACAGCTTTATGAGCAGGATCCCAAGGTTGACCCTCCTTCCTTGGTCAACATAGATACAGAACTCTTCATAGTGCAAGAGGTAGAGATGGATATCAAGAGGTTGGGAGCTGGAAAAGAAAAAGACTCAGATGAACTCCAAGTAGAGTATCTAAAGTGGGTCTTAAAAATTCTTGCACCTCACATCACAAAAATTTTCAACAACATCATACAGCAGGGGTTCCCCACAGATTGGACAACGAGTATGGCAATACCTCTTTTCAAGAGTGGTGATGTCAATAATCCCTCCAATTATAGAACCATAATGATAAACCCCTTGTTTGCAAAGGTTTTTGGAAGCATGTTAGAAAATAAAATCAGCAAGTGGGCAGAAGAAAGAGATAAACGTGCTAAAGGGAAAGCAGGTTTTAGACCTAAACATTCCACAATTGATCATTGCATAACTTTAAGGCACATCATTGAAAAAGCTTGGGAAGAAAAGGAAGAAGTTTTTTGTTGCTTTGTTGATTTCAAAAAAGCCTTTGACACGGTTCCTAGAGATAAGCTTTGGAGCAGAATGGAGGAACTCGGGGTTCCCAGGCATTTGAGAGCAGCTGTGCATAGGATGTATGAAGAGGTGAAAGTCAAAATTAGAACTTCAGCAGGCATTTCTGAAAGTTTTAGAAGCGATATCGGGGTCAAGCAAGGTTGCCCATTGTCTCCTACCCTTTTTG
>JASDQU010735453.1:102474-118236 GCA_032191745.1 Picea mariana
TTGTATCATTCCACTTCATTGCTCAAAGATTCAAACATGTTGTAACTTATTCTCTGCGTTTCACTAAGCATTCTTGGATAACCCTTTTGTGTATGACTTTCAAAGTTGTTGTTAGCTCTGTAATTCACAACTTTATGTCCAAAATTATTACATGCATAACATAAACCAAAAAACATAGTTTGATACCTGGGAGTTGAAGATATTCTGAAAGGAGGTACTCTTATGAATCCTTCTTCTTCCTGAGGCATATTTGTTTATGTCAGTCGTTGATTCTGAAATTTGAATCTTCTTGGTAGAGGAGTGTCCCTATAATTTTCTTTGTAGACCTTCCTATCCCTTATGATTGTTTCTGCATAGCTTTTTGGATATGTTTCTTGTTCTGTTGTTTTGGAGCTTGATCCCTTTTCTTTCTAATTGTATCCACGTTCAGACTTGTCATGATGAGGCTTTTGACTGCTGATAATGTCATTCAAAACTTTTGAGTTGTTCTGCATATTTTTCTTTTGAAGATCCTTTCTTAATGTGACAATTTCTGCTTCCAAATTTCCAATGATCCCATCTCTTCCTTCTAGTTGTTCTTTTAGTGCTTCTTCAATTCTTTTATCTTCTTCAATTTGAACCTTCAAATTTGTGATCATTTGTTCTAGTTTTTGAGTGTCTTCTTTCTTGCCTAGTTCCGCTTGTAGTTTCTTGTTCTTCTTCTTTTCTCTTCTGATAACTTCTATGGCACACAACAATTCTTCTCGACAGTCAACTTCAACCTCTTCATATTCTTCTTCGGCCTCTTTTTTATCAGAGGCTTATATTGCCATGAATAGAACTCTTTCTGTCTCACTGTCACTGATTTCATCTTCATCTTATGATGAGATGTATTCTTTGGTGCATAAGATTTTCTTGAATTTTTTTTTTGTGGTTCTTTTGCTTTTATATGTTTGTTTTCTATTTGAGTAACCTTCATCATTTCTCTTTTTCTTATGAGGACATTTTTTAGCAAAATGACCAATACCACCACAATTAAAACAAATCAAAGGAAGCTTACCTCTATACCTGCCATTGGTTCCCTTGTTCAATCTTCTGTCAATTTGGCCACTTTTTCATCATCATCCGAGACACCACTGCTGTTGCTATGTTCTTTTTCTTTTTGCTTTGACCTTTTGGATTCTTTGAAAGCTGCTTCTTTTATATCTGGATTTTCCTGTTCAGTTCTCATTTCATATGTTGTGATGATTCCATGTAGTTCGTCCATGCTTATTGAGTTTAGATCTGCTCTTTCTTCTAGTGCTGATATCTTAGGGTTAAATCTCATAGGAAGAGATCTTAGTACCTTTTGAACAATTATAGATTCTTTGATTTGAGCATTTACTGTTTCATCGAATCGTAAAAAGTAAGCTGCAATGTTCTCATCTTCCTTCATCTTTAGTTGTTTGAACTGACCTCTGTAAGTTTGAAGCTTTGCTTCTTTGACTTTTGAATCTCCTTCATAAATATTTCGAAGTTTGTCTCAAATTGCTTTAGTGGATTTACAATGTGCAACTTTGGTTAATCCCGATTCTCCAAGACCATTCAAAAGTGCCTTTGTGGCTTTGGAATTATTTTGACCGAGTTTCATAGCTTTGTCATTTGTTGGCGGAACTGCTGGTGCTGTGTATCCATCTACAATTGATTGCCAAATTTCAAATCCCTATGCCTGTATATATGTCTTCATCCTTATGCTCCAAAAGGAATACTTATGTCCATCAAACTGTGGTATTCCATTTTTATACATGTTGTTGCTCTCCATGATCTACCTTTCAGTGGTTAAACTGATTTCTAAAGGAACTTGCTCTGATACCAATTGTTGGATTACTGAGAGGGGGATTGAATCAATAATAGAGCAATGTAATCCTTTTTAACCATATAATGCAAGTGTTATACCTTGGAATAACCAATGTCACAATCCCTAGTCAATGTGGAGGAGGGATATATTACATGAAGGCCAAAATACCAAGTGGACATGAATTGTTATTAATATTCATGAAAAAATAAATTAATTAAGTGTGAGAATCCACCTCACATTTGGTTTCCCATTTTTTAGGGAAGGTGAAGGATCTCATGGATGGTTGAAATATTTCCTCCTTAAAATCCTTGAGAGATATTTCCTACCTAAAAATTCTTAGGAGATATTTTCTCCCTAAATATATTTTAGATCCCTTTTTAGTGGACCTGATGAGTGATCCTCTCCATGGTGGTTAAGCCTCCAAATCCTATATAATGAGGGATTTCCATGGAGAAGGGGGGAATGGTGGAGATTTGAGGTATCAAACCTATGGTCTTGGTAGAAAATCACAGGTTTGATATCCTGAATCTTTCTCCCAAGACCATAGGTTTAATACCTCAAATCTCCAAAGTGCCCCCCTTTTCCATGGAAAGCCCTCATTATATAGGATTTGGAGGCTTAAACACCATGGGGAGGGATCACTCATTAGATCCACTAAAAAGGGATCTGAAATATATTTAGGGAGAAAATATCTCTTATGGATTTTTAGGGAGGAAATATCTCTCAAGGATTTTAAGGAGGAAATATTTCAACCATCCATGAGATCCTCCACCTTCCCTAAGAAATAAAAAACCAAATGTGAGGTGGATTCTCACACTTAATTAATTTATTTTTCATGAATATTAATAATAATTCATCTGCACTTGGTATTTTGGCCTTCATGTAATATATCCCTCCTCTACATTGATTAGGGATTGTGACACAGATTATTCCATGGTGTCAAGGTGTATGAGACACTTATATGACACTTAGGGCGTAGGGCGAGGTAATTAGGTGTGCAAATTTCATGTGTAACATAATGCCCCCTAAAGTGTGAGGTCAAAAGTGAGAATGATGGTCGAAACACTTTACAAATCTTTAATGCAAGGGTGTGGAGTTGGAGAACCTAGAAGAAGCTGCAAACAACCATCAAACAGTATTAAAAAATGTTCCATTTCCGAGGTAGGCATACCTATCCTCGGAATACGAGATGACTCAAAGCAGGGTCACCGATCAATACACTACGGATCCATGAAAAATATTGACTAAGGGTATGGCCACCAAAGATACAATGTGGATCCATACCTCCATGACATGAATTGATGGTAGCCAGGAAAAAAACACAGTGGAGCTATGAGATGATAAAACATAGCCGCAAACCAATACAATGTGGATCTATGCGACAGTTTATACATAAGCATGCTCAAATTATCTCCTTCATAGCCCAGGAAAAGCAGTTTAATAGAGTGAATGATCAACCCAGGGTCTTTTTCCTAATCCCGATGTTGTACAAATCTAGCCATGTGAATAGATGTTTTGATATCGAACATGGTAGAAACCGCTTGATTACCAGTCATTGAGGTAAACCATTAAAAAGTGTGAGGGAAATCACCAATGATGTCAATGACTCCCAAGGTACCCTAGTACAATCCAACAAATGTGAATAAATGAGTTGAAGTCAAACATTCGTGGAATCATCCAATCAGAGGTCAATGATGTAAACCTATTGTTGGAGGTGAGGAGGCTTGCCATTGAGGCATGTAGGTCCCAAGGTACTAATTGGTTTCTAAGCCTAATTCTCAGATGATGTGTTGAAGTTGTCAGGAAAAGACTCGTCGAAGGAGTGTCTTGATGTATCTCCCATCATCAACACGAAACTGACATAGGAAAGTGATGTAATATGGTGAATCGAATGGGTATGGATTGACATGGGAAATGGAAATTGGAAATACTGTAAATGGATGGTATGAAGTGAAACTTCCTTTGAACATGATGAGGCACAAAAACTGACTTGGAAACATTAACTTGACAAGTACTAAGAATGTAATGTGATGACAATAAGATCACTCTTCGACTGGATGAAAAAGTATGGCGACACATGGAATTGGTATGACTCAAAGACAAGCAGATTACCCAACTGTAAGATGAACACAAACATGTGCCATGTTCAAGGGAGACAATAGCTGCCATAAAGGTTTCTCAAACACTTGACCCACTTCCTTCAGTTTCCCCCCCCACCCAGATATATAAGTACCTCTTTTTAATTTAACGAGCTCGAGGAGGGTAACACATGCTCGATATAAATCACCTTCGATAAGCCCTCTTCCTTTATTTAAAAAAATGAAAGAAGTAATGGTTCGTTCCCATATGGGTCCTTCGATGTGTAGTTTAGCGAGTGTAGGGAAGGAAAACTCGATGGTTTTTCATGGTTAGAGAGTCTAAAAAATAACTTATAGGCGACTCCAGGGTTGTCCTTTTTCTTAATTTTAGTTTCGCGAGGCCGAAAAAGAGATAAAATACCACTCGAAAGATGTCCTTTCAAACCTTTTAATGAGTGTGAAAGGAAGCAAGATCACTCGACAATCATTTCATGTTTAGAGAGTCTAAAAACAGATTAAAGGAGACTCCGGGGGGTTCCTTTTTCGTATAACCTTTATGAGTCTGAAAAAGTGATAAAGTTTACTTGATCACATTCTCATGTATTTACGAGCACGAGAAAGAACAAATACTAAGCTCGGTATTGGTTTCATTTTTACACAAGATTGAAACAAAATTAAATGATGCTTGTAATTTCCAACATTATTATGGGAATAAAAATAAATGAAGACAAATATTAGAGCTATGTAGCTTGCTAAAGGTAATTAAAATACAATATTATTCCACAATTATAACAAATTGAGGGAAAATATAAATACTGTTTGGGACATTAAAAAGAAGGATGAGGAGAAGGTGTCAAAATTTAGAGACTTGTAGCTATTAGTGCAACRCATTTCCATAATTTGTTTAAATAACTACATAGGGAAAATATGAAAGATATACTTGGTTTCACTATTGGTTTATTTTTATTTTTTTTTAAATTACTGGGGGAATCAACAACTCACGGTTCTCGTACTCGYGTGACATAGGGTCAATACCCGTCCTCTACCACTATAACCCCAAGTGCACCACACAGTCGAMAAGCATGGAACACAAGTAAATCRGGGTGAGAATCGAACCTGAGACCTCCTTTACATATTTCCTTCCATTTACACGACACTTGCCAATCAGTCTACACCCCTGCGGGCGTTTCACTATTGTTTTTACAAGGTTTGTCTTGTTATTATTAGACTATATTCAACACTACATAAGAGGTTTTGGGGTTAATTCAAACATTTTATATAAAGGGAACAATCGCTTGGGGAAACTAGAGGATGCTTCACCACTTTTTTTGGATAGACTACATTATAAAATTATCAGTGTATAATGGCATGCATTATCCATTAGGAACTAACCATGGAATTTTATCCACATATACACCTACTCTTGAATCTTTTGACACCAACTAGATGAATCTAACCTAGTTTGATGGTGGGTTGATGCAATGCCATGATAAAAAATATATTTTGATGCTTTATTCTAAGGTTTTGAGGAAGAATCATAGAGTTATATGAACCACTAATAAAACTCATATTTACATAGGGAATAATATATATGAGAAGATGATGTCATAACTCCCTCGCAATGTGTCTTATGTTAGATCAAAGGAGATATATGATAATGAGAATCGTCACTAAAAAGCACGTGTTAGTCACACATCAGGCCCTTGGCCCACCTCCTCCTTTTCAAGATGAAAATTGGCATGTTATGAGTTTGGATAAGCTATCACCAAGAGATACTCTTCACTTGGAAGATTCAATAAATTTTTCATTGGTATTAAGTTCCATTGTGCATGGGTTAGCAATCTTTCAAAGTTTGTGGTTCCCACTGCATACCCTTTCCTAGAATTTGTAGAGAAGTGTTCCCAACATTATGATCCATCCACTTGGTTAGTACTATCCCATGACCAAAAAGAAGTCACCTTTCCCATAACCCCATGGTACATTCAATCCATTCTCTTTCTCCTTGAGAAAAATAATTATTAAATGAAAACCCATAAACCAACATGTAATACCCCAGTTTTGATCCCCAAACCAATAATGCATATATGTACATTATGATTGTCTAAAATCTAAATGATGTAATATGGAAAATTGTACATCAAATGATAATAATAATTATACACCTTGGGCTATAGAATGATAAGGAAAAAAGTATCGGGGGCTATGACTCCACAAGAGGGGAAATAAAGGGGGCTGAGGAGCTAAGGGGAAAAATAATATTATTTTATTACTACCCCAAGTTATTTAACATAATCTTTATTAAATATTTAATTTTTATGGTAAACCTAATCCTTTTTAAACTTGGAATTAGTGGTCAAAGAGACATACATGTACTTCTTATTAAGGCATGTGGGCTCTCTGGTGCATGCAAATATATTCCATGATTTTCGGACATGAAAGTGATTATNAGGAGCTAAGGGGAAAAATAATATTATTTTATTACTACCCCAAGTTATTTAACATAATCTTTATTAAATATTTAATTTTTATGGTAAACCTAATCCCTTTTAAACTTGGAATTAGTGGTCAAAGAGACATACATGTACTTCTTATTAAGGCATGTGGGCTCTCTGGTGCATGCAAATATATTCCATGATTTTCGGACATGAAAGTGATTATTCACGTTGATTCTTCCTGGGGATTTTCTTTTATCTTAAGATTCCTAATTATTTTTTTAATAATATTATGGAAAACAAATTCCATGAAACTATCTAGGAATCATGAATATGTGTAAGGGGAATTGTTTTTATTAAGGAAAACTAATTATAACAGATAATCCATGGAATCTCAATAGTGATATTTCTTGACCAATATGAGCTAGAGACTTGGAGGAAAGTGGGATATACTAAGGGACTACATAGAAGAGAAGGGGATCCCATTCCTTGGGTTGTGTGGGCTGAGGGAAAGAGAGATGGTGGTTTAGGATATTTGTAGGGGTTAACATACTATGAATTCTATGAATTGGGTTGTGTGAAGAGAGCTAGAGATAGCCATAGGTAAGTTCATCCTTGTGGATTCATATCCTCAACTTGGTGGTGCTATTTGTTTCAAAGAGATTTGGTGCAACACAAAAACTATGGTTAGGATGAATGTCCTTCTTTTATAGTCAGTTGGTGAAATATTCCATAAGATAAGTGGTTCTTATTTTGTTAATGAATATGTTGGTTTATTGTGGTTAATGTCATAGATTAATTTAGTTTCTAGATTGTTACATTTGGATTTCTTATATTATCTTGCATTTATGGTTTCATGCTTAATTGCATTTGTTAATGAGTTAATATTAGAAAAAACATAAGCATGGATTTGGTGTGGTTATGGAATACCCCATAGCCTCAATAGAGGAAATAGGTTGTTGGGTACATTACAAAGTTGTATTAGAGCTATTGATTACAACATTGGGGCTAGATGATCTATAAATCAAATTTCTTATGAAGACATTTCAATTTTCTTGTCAAATGTTTGACAAATTGTCTCAATGAAAATTGGGAACAATGTAGTTGCAAATTATGTGTTTGAAAAAATATCTCATAGAGAATAATGGGAAAATGGTGCATATTTCCCACCCTTGAGAAAATTGTGCTTTTGAATTGTCGAGATGGTGTGTTGTCAAAGTTATATGTTGGTGTGAAAGAACAACAAGGAAAAAAAATGATGAAATTCCAAGTTTGACTTGTGTAAAAATTTTGGAGGAAAACTACAAAATTGATGAAATTTCCCAATTTTGGATGAGGTGTAGAAATTTGTTTATGTGCCAAATTTTGACATTGAGTAACCATGTGGAATCTAAGGCATTGGTGGTAGACATGGCATAATCAAGTCAGAGGGAGCCATGGAAGTCGGGCACTAAATTCCTCCCCCCCCATGCCTCCACACACACATATATGTATGTGTGTATGTATGCATATTTTTTTATCTCTAGAGGAAAATATGATGTAGATAAAAATATATGATGTGGATCCCATATATCTAACATGGACTGGTAGGAAGATGTGAAGGTATTTGAGTGATGTTAGGTGTATTCCATGTGCATAGGTGGTAGTCACAAGGTAGGGTGATTAAGGTGGACATCGATGAACACCCACCTCTTCCACTAAATAAGAAAGGTTATCCATCTTGGTATTTTTTATGTACAATTTTTTAGGTCCTAAACCGTCAAGGTCTTTTTTAGGCCTTAAACAATGTTTTTTGGCCATTCATGGGCATGGGGTGGCCACGGCCTCTGTGGTACTGCCAATAATTGTACTTCTCCGTTTATATTTCCAACAAGCTACTATGCACCCCAAACATATATTTTATGCAAAAGTTGAGCCCTCAGGAAGTTTATGTATCAACTAGCCACCTTGAGCCCCATAATCCTTTTGGTGCTTCATCTTCTAGAGTTAGGGTTTTGGATATTTAGGCTTTTTACCTCTTGGGGTTTAGTACTTTATGTTAAAAGGACATTTCCAACCTATTGCAATTTATTCTTGTGAATGATCATATCCGACACCTCTCTCTTCATAGATAAGCTACCATTATTCTAGCTAGTTTCTATTGCTTTAGATTTACAATATTTTCCTATTTCATTCATTAATAGAGTTTGGGTTTCACTATATTACTACACTCTGTGCAATAATTATGTTTGTGTGTTTCAATTCATATTATTTCCTTTCATTTTGTTCTCTATATAATCTAGATCACAGGTTCTAGGGTTATGGTGGTAGGTTGGTTGGAAAACAATGGTAAACAATTTGTGGAAGGAGGAGAAGTGGTATTGGGAATGGTTGAAATCCATCTACAATTGTTGTCGGGGTAACACATGTATCCCAAGCGATAAGTTGTTTGTGGAGGAAAATGAATCAATTTTGAATATTGCACTTCAATATCTATAATTAATGAAATCATTCCATGTGTAAATGATGGTTTTCCAAATTGTGGAAGGAAAGGGTCACATTAAAGACTAGCAAATTCAACCTCCACAATTGATTTGGGTCATTGATATAGATTGAGCACATGGAAACATGTGCACTAAAGATTGATGGTCAAAGTTGGAACCCCCTTCCACATCACATCAAGCAATGCACATGTTCCAAATTGAGGACTCAAGGATAGAAGCGAGATGCACATCACATCAGTTAATGAAATCATGTCAAGTACACAAATTTAGAGGTCCCACATAAAATAAAATTTAATAAAGGTAAATTCCACAACATGATGCAGATAAGATGATATGGTAGGACCTAAATATGGCATGATATATTTTTAGGTTGATACATAGGACCAAATAACCACTTAAGCAACCATGGGTCATTCCAGATTAGCAAAATATGATTTTTTATTTAAACGTCTAGAGCCAAAATATTATTTTGGCCATAAAAGGAGTAGCCAAGATCAGAATCAGGTAGAATTTCAAGTTCAATTCCATGATGATGAGGTATATAAAATTTCCATTGAGAGTGATTTGTTCATTCAACTCCATAATTCCAGAAAATGCAAATTAGTGGTTTTCAAAGAACCTGGAGGTAATCACTAACATAGTCTCAGTTGAGTATGAAATTTAGACTGTAACAAATAGGAGAAAAAACAAATAAATAGATATTTTTTCCAAATTCCAAAGTGTTTGGAGTGGATATGTAGAAACAGGAAAAAATCCACTATTTCGGTAGACTTTTTAGTGATTTTTGAAATTTTCAATGGAGGAAAAGGCACCCAAGATCAAAAATATGGAGAAATTTTCCTAATAGATATTTTATTTCGTCAACAACATGGCCAATTTTTTCCTATTTAATTTTTTCTAGTTTTTATCCATTAAGAAGATAACCGTTTTGGCCAAAAAATTCCAAGTCTAGAGAAAGTGCAAAAAGAGAAAAGTTCACAATTCCATATTGATACAAAAATAGACTATATTTTGGATAGGAGCTTCAAATTTATTTAGAAATTGGGAAGAAAAATACATGTATCCTTAATTGACAAAAAAATTGACAATGCGCATATTTTCCAAAAGTTGAAAGAAAATGTTATAGATTTGGAAACAAGGTGTATCTAATAGTTTTACTTATATGCATACTTCTTGTAGAATCCTTACTACAACAAGGACAAGCAAATATCATAATTAAAGAGCACCATTAAGGAGGAGACACGAAAGACAAGAAAGGACCTTACAATCATGAAGAAGAATTTAAATGCCTAAATATCAATGTAGGAAATGAGGAGACAAAGTCTAATGGGCACAAAGATAAAGGAGCCATTAAATATAGAACAAACCATGAGGAGATTGAATATGGAGGTGAAAAGTTGTAGAGATGATAATAAGAGAATGTTAAAAGTCCAAGATAAGAAAATTAGCTAAACACTCAGCTTCTATAGATTTTAAATCAACTACAAAGGTAAATAAATAATGGATCAAGTTCAAGGCATGAAGAAGATGGTAGATCTCATGCAAGGATGGGTATTYATATAAGATTTAATAACTCAATAAGTGCTACTATAACTCAAAGGAATTGCTACTCACCAACTCATTCAACCAGGAAGTCTTATGTATTTGAAGAATAAAATAGCATTCTAGAAGTGTCCTCGGTCAGATACCAAAGAAGAAGACATGAACGAGAAAAWTTGTAAGGAGGTTTCAGGAAGATCAAGCCACCAACATTTGATGGTGAAAACAATATTGGAGAGGACGTTGAATCTTTGTTGCTATGCATAAGAAATCACTTTCAAATATATCACAACTCATCCAATCTAGAAGCCATAATTGCAATATACAATCTACAAGGAAAATATTCCATGTGGTGGGATCAACTAAAGTAAGTTAAGCACATCAATGAAAGGAGGATTTCTTGTAATTATTTCAAGTAGAAATACCTTTATAAGAACTACTAAGACAAGAAAATGCAGGAATTCTTTGAACTTGAGTTGGGAAATGTGACCATGGAAGAATACGAGAATAAGTTTTCTGAGCTACTAAGGTATGTTGGCTATATTAAAGAGGGTTAAAATATAATGTTTCTTAAGTGGAATACCAACATTTTAGAGAGACAAGATCCAATTTTATGAACCTAATACTTTTTAAGAGACCATTATAAAATAAAAATACATATATGATTAGAACAAAGGTAGAGTATTTATCTAGAATTCTTGGAAATATAAGAAGGAACAAACTAGATCAACAAAAAAAGGGATTCAAACCTCCTTTCTTTGGGAAAAATATTACTGCATATCAACAAAGTCAACCAACTTGGATTGGATCCAAGATGGAAAAATCCTTGGGGGAAAAACAATATATTCAATCAAATGTAAGGGATGTGAAGGAGACCATTTGTACAAAGATTTTCCTCATAAGGGAGAAAAAAAGAAGAATGTGCAGAAMATACAAGAGGAAATTGCAATGGAAGATGTGGGCAGGAACATTCAAAGAATATATGAAACCTTGGAAAATTGATGGGAAGACTATCATTCAAACATGATTGAGGTYGAAGGTAAGATTGCTAATCAACCTATTGCAATTTTAATTGATTCAAGAACAAATCATAGTTACATTGCCCCTAATTTGGTTGAAATATTTTATTTGAAGAGAAGTAAGCATGAGAAATCATGGTTGGTTGAACTAGCTACTGGGTCTAAAAGGAAAATTAATGAGATTGTCAAAGGATTTCCATTAGAAATGAATTATGTCAATATTGTTGTAGGCTTGAACATAATACTAGTTGGCTCATATGGTTTCCTAATTAGAATGGATCGATTGGATGTTAATCATGTTGTTCTAGATTGTCATAACAAGAATTTTACTTGTCTTGATGAATAAGAAAAGAAGAGGACAATGAAATGAATTCCAAGACCTATTTCTATAAAGGAGATTTCATCTTTTCAATTGAAGAGATTTTTTGGAAAAGAGTCCCAATTGTATGTAGCTCACGTGGAAGATCCAACAAAGGAAAAAATACCAAATTTGGAGGAATTTCCAATGTTGCAAGAGTATGCAGGCGTATTAGAGGAAATATTAGGTTTTCCACCAAAAAGAGATATTGTTTTTTTTTTTTTTTTCCTTTTATATTAATTTGATGCTTGGAGCTACCGAAGTATATAAGAATATATATATAATGAGTACACCATAGTTGAAGGAGCTGCAAATGAAAGTAGAAGAATTCTTAAAGAAGGGGTATATACGCCCAAGTGTCTGTCCTTAGAGAGCACCAATACTCTTTGTAAAGAAGAAAGATGGAACTTTAAGGTTGTGTATTAATTTTAAATAGTTGAACAAAGTCACTATGATGAATACATATCCAATTCCCATAGTTTATAATTTTTTTTATCAACTAAGAGAAGCAAATATATTATCAAGATAGATTTGAAATTAGGCTACCATCAAGTAAGGATAAAGGATGAAGACATCGACAATACCATTTTCAGAACCAGGTATGGACACTATGAATTTGTAGTGGTGCCATTTGGATTGACAAATGCAAAAACGACCTTCATGTTCTTAATGAATGGAATATTTATAAATTACTTGGATAAGTTTGTCACTGTATTCCTAGATGACATTCTTATTTATTCAAATTTATAGGTGGAAAATGAAGATCACTTGAGTTTGGTACTAAAAGTTATAAGAGAAAATAATTTGTATTATGAGATAAGAAATTGTTGTTGTTATCAATAACATATCCATTACTTGGGACACATAATTTTGAAGGAAGGAATAACAATATATCTAGACAATATTGAAGCTATTAGAGGATGGACTACACCTAAGAACATAACATAGGTAAATTCATTCATGGGGCTTGTTGAATACTACAAAATTTATATAGAAGTATTCTCTAATATTTCTCATCCAATTACATATTTATATAAGAAGATAATTAAATTTGAATGGACACCAAAGTGTGAAGAAAGATTCCACTTGTTAAACAAATTGCTTACTAGTGCACCCGTTCTCAAGATTGATGATCCAAATCAATATTTTGTGGTATGTACATATGCTTGCAAAGAGGGACTTGGTGGATTTATTACTTAGAATGGACATCTGATTTGTTATAAATACAAAAATATTAATTAGCATGAGAAGAATTATGTCACATGTGACTTAGAGTTTGTTTCCATAGTGCGTGCACTAAAAATGTGGAGACATTACTTAACGGGGAGGAAATTTGAGTTAATGACATTCCATTGTTGTCTAAAATATTTATTTAAACAATAACTTTAAATTCCACAAAAACAAGATGGATGTAATTTTTTAGTGAATATGACTTTGATATTAAACATATTAGAGGGAAAGTGATGTAGGAGCATCATCATATTTAGAATTAGATGACTTCTAGAAAGTCAAAGTTTTTTTCACAAAGGGAGTTGGTTCTTTGAATTTAGAAATTAGTTGTATTTCAATAAATGTTTTATTGCTAGATTTAGCTTGAGATCATCTGGAGGATTGAGAGCTATTTGTTGAAGTGATGTAATAACTTGAATCATGCTTTTAGTTAGTAGATCATAAAATAAGGGTCAATTTGATTTCTTACTTTAAATAGATTGTGAGATCCTATTTTATGGGATCTGTGAGATTGTTAAATGATATAAAGACCCAAGCTCAAGTCTTGTTTCAGGGGGGGTTTTTAGAGATGTTGAAGGTTTTGAGTTTAATAGAAAAGAGATTATGAATTTAAGCATCTGCGTATGTATTTCTTCTCATTCCTATCATATTCATATTTTGTGTCATTTGTACCGAGTGTAATCCTCATTCCGTGATGAGTTAGATTGTGTGAAAACTACATCTCTATGTATTCAATTTCTAAATCTGTGATTTAGTGTAGTATGGGTGCATTGAAAATAATGGTGAGTTATTATATCATGTTTCCTCTGCTTTAAGTCACAAGAATGATCGCCTTTGTGATTATCACGGCCAAATTGGAAATCGATTGGATTTGGGGATCAATGCATTGAAGACCGAGAGAGATAAAACCTTTAGAATTTTCAGAAATCAAGTTTTATAGTTGGGTAATAGCATTGAATGAGTTATTGAGATTTATTTAAGTGACATCGTGGAAATTTGGTTATCACAGTTCCATTCTTGATACCATTTTGTAACGTCCCCAACCACCCAACACACTGGGCAACGCCACAGAGGAACATCGTTCTGCTCTGATACCATTTTGTAACATCCCCAGCCACCCAACACGTCGGGAAACACCACAGAGGAACATATTTCTGTTCCGATACCATTTTGTAACATCTCCAGCCCTCCAACACGTCGGGCAACACCATAGAGGAAAATCTTTCTGTTCTGATACCATTTTGTAATGTCCCTGACCACCAACTACCGGGCCATGCTACTCATAGAAACAACAATTATCATATGCATATAAATATAAACATAAACAAACAACATATTTTGTTCATAACTTCATACATAGATTAATGCAGAAATAACAATAAGCCTACACATACAACATATATAGGCATTACTCATCAATTATAACACATGTACATATACACAACATGTAAATGAACATAAAAGTGGTACTTATCTTTTAATAGAAGACCACCAACTGCGTGCAGACCTTCCACAAACCTCCTAGCCATAGACCACACTGCTCATCACTCTTAGCAGTGGGTCACCCTTGAGCTGGGACTAAGCTCCACCTAGGGAAAAGGAATCTTAGACTAGGATGAGGCTACAGGAACTGCACAGTGCAACTGGAAGGATTCTCTCCAAGAGCCTACTTACTCGCACTACTCACGAACTCTCATTTCCCACATGCCTGTTCCACCCCGGGAATATGCACCTTTATCGTTCCATAGTCCATCGGCTGCTCCACTTCCCTTTCAGGGTCTCGACAACATACCAGATCATGATATCTTAGAGATCCATAGTTGGTGCTGGACTCTCTCTAGGAGAAAATCACTTCCCAACAAACTCTCTCACCTATGTAAATCTGGAAACTCCAATGCACATTTATGTTGTGTAGAAATTGAGTGCTTAAGTTTGCATGAAAGGAAAAATCAATTCCTGCAACACCTATGTAAATCTGGAAACTCCAATGCATATTTATGTTGTGTAGAAATTGAGTGCTTACGTTTGCATGAAAGGAAAAATCAATTACTGCAACACCTATGTAAATCTGGAAACTCCAATGCACATTTATGTTGTGTAGAAATTGAGTGCTTAAGTTTGCATGAAAGGAAAAATATATTTTCTCCTGCATCATTAGTGGTATAAGAGCGAAATAATACTGAAAGTAAGGTTGTCCCCGGAATTGATTTGTTGTGCCAAGAGATATAAATTAGGGTCGGAAGAGGTCGAGGAAGAGGACGTCAACCTGTTGCAAACACGAAAGTGATGGAAGAAGTGAGAACTTTGTGAGCAAGGTTGGAAGCTTTGGAGGCTACCAAGAATCTTGATAATACATGGGATACTAGTGAGGAAGAAGAACTTCCAGAAGAAGAAGAGGAGACAGTTGCAGAAACCCCATAAGTCAGGTTTCTAAAGTTAGTTTTTGGTTCAGGTTCAGGGTCAAAGGAAGAAGTACCCACATATAGTGGAAGTTTGGATCTAGAAGAAATGGTGAATTGGATAAATTCGTTGAATAATAATTTTGATTATACAGAGATGGAGGAAGAAAAGCAAGTGAAGTTTGTTGTCACAAAGATGAGAGGGCACGTAGCTTTATGGTGGGATGGAATGTAGGAAGAAAGGGTCTTGAAGAAAAAATCCAAGATCAAGAGCTACAGTTGGATGACTGCCAAATTGAAAGGTAAATTCCTACCTAAATATTATCAGTTAATTTTGTTTAGGAAAATGCATAATATTAAGAAAAAGATGATGGCTGTTAGGGAGTATACAGAGGAATTTTATAAAGT
>JASDQU010735454.1:0-23887 GCA_032191745.1 Picea mariana
CACACAGTTACACAAGGTAAAAACAAAAACTAGATTATACAAATTAATCCAATGTGATTACAAATTTAAATAAAAATACTGTAACCGAAGGCGAGAAGTCGATGATGATATCCCGTGCTTGCGCTCCATCCCCCTCTTCGCTTACTAACCATGAAGACCTCACCGATACCTCCCAGCCAATGCTAGGGATACTCTTCTTCCCCCTTAGCCCCCCAAGCTGCAAAGGGGCCACGCACAAACACAACCAGAAAATTCTAGCTTCCACCTCACCTCGCAAGTTCGCGCTACTACTCTCTCTTTTTTGAGCTGGGTATCCCAACTCTCACAAGAAAAACCAGTCAAAGAAATCCCGACAGCATAACTTTACATATACCAGTCATAATCCATTCCTCCTCGTAGCCATTTATTTTATATAATTTTTCTTAGTGTCCACTTTCCAATTGCACATTAAATTTGTTTTCTAAAAATTAATTAGGAAATACTCTCCCCCATACACTTGTCACCCGATCCCTTAGTTGGACCAAAAATTTAGTATTTAATTTAATTAAATGTCAATTTCCCTCACCCATCCTAAAAGTGCTCCTAAAATCGCTCCTAGTTGTCCCTATATTCCCTCTATTTCCTTTTTAATTGTTGGCACCTTTCTAAAAATTAGTTGTGATTAATTTAGGAAAGTTCTTTAGTTAGACTAGAATAGATTCCTTTCTATGCTTCCACATTCCTTTTTATATTTATTTCCTTTCTTATCTTAGTTCCAATTTGGTATTCTTTTGCACACATGTATATAATTAAATATTTAGATACAATTTTTTACTCTTTCAATTCCTAACTTGATTTTTCTTCATCCCCCATCATTTATTAAATTTATAATTTAAATTTTGTCTTCTTACCAACTTTAGATTTAGGTTCAAATTTTTAAACTAGGCTTAGAGTTTTTAAGAAGATTTTATAATTAATAAAAATTACTCATTTAATAATTATTTTAAGTCTGACCATGTCAAAACAAATATTGTTTTCTAGGCAACCAGGTTCATTGACTCACCTTTATTAAAGATCGTGACGTTCCCTTCAAGACGCACTCTGTGCTAAAAGGGTGCCACTCGCCTTTATGCAAGTTTTAATTATGCGACGTTCCCTTCAAGACACACTATGTGCTCCAAGGGTGCCACTCACCTATGACTGATTTTGGTAGTTTTCCAACCCTTGGAGTCAATACTCCATCAGGAGACCTTGTGAGAGACTAAGGGCCTCTAAGGAATAAGGACCCTGCCTTATTGTACGCCCCTTAGAATATTTGTGAACGACTGTCTCAGTCTACCCTCACGGCATCGTGGATCTCTTGAACTAGGTAATCGTTAACCTTTAATTCGAGCCATGGTGGTAGTACTAGTAGGTTGTGGTAGGGATACTGCCACACCTCTCCCTCAATATCTGGTTGTTGTGCATGGCAAATTTACTCCTTATGTGAGTCTGATTAGCAAGCAATCGTCATCATGCATCCATCAACAAAACACCATCAATGATCTATAAAAACATCATAATATACATGATCATATGTCACACATGCATAAATAGAAATACCCAAACCATATATAGTCCACTCCCTGACTCGATCCGGAGTCCAAGGAGGTCCATTGGTGCCATCGACATCCTTGATCTGTCAAGTGCACTGCACACTCAAGAGAAACTCGTCAATAGCACATGTCTATACATAGATATTAAATAACATAACATCATAATCCAACAACATCATCATCAAAATCCATAAGCGAAACATACAACCATATACTAAACCAGATCACTTTCCTGCAAGTGCCCTCAAAAAATAAATCAAATCATGTGCACGCAAGAGAGGGATGTTACATACACCAGCTCTTGTTTTAAACTTCATCCCAAAGTTTCATAGTATATATCTGCAATAAATAAAGTATCTGACAATATCTAAATGTCAAACTATCAAACAAAAATGGAAATTGTGGGCGCTTATCATATGTGTCCTCCCAGGTAGCTGAGTGTGGACTATAATTGTCCCACTTGACCTTGACCTGATTGAATGTTCGACGTCGTAGATGTCGAATGTGATGGTCCAAAATGTGGATTGGCTCTGCTGTGAGTGCACCATCGTCTGACACCTGCAAGGAACTCATGTCAATCACATGTGTAGGATCACTAACATAATGTCTCAAAACAGATACATGAAAAACATCATGCATATGCCTCAAAGAATCATGCAAGGCTAGTCGATAGGCCAAGGGCCCTTTCTTTTCCACCACTTTGAAAGGTCCCACAAACCTAGGAGAGATTTTATCACCCTTTCCATACTTTATCGAACTCTTGTGCGGTTTCACCCGCAAGAAGACTCGATCACCAACTTCATAACTATGGTCAACGCGATGCACATTGACATAACTCTTATGTCGATCATGTGCTTCCTTAATCCTGTGTCTTATCATTTTAATTTTTTCTTCCATTTATTGGATCACTTATGGTCCTACCAAGACCCTATCCTCAAGTCGATCCCATCTCAAAGGCATCTGACACGATCACCTGTAAATAAACTCAAATGGCACCATTTTAATGGTTATTTGATAGTTGTTGTTGTATGAAAACTCTACTAGTGGAAAGAACTCCTCCCAATGCTTGTGTTGGTCCATCACGTACATACACAAAATATCTTCCAAGATTTGGTTCATTCTTTCTATATTCTTTTCTGTCTTTGGGTGATATGTTGTACTAAAGTTAAGTTGGGTTGCCAAGGCCTCTTGGAAACTAGTCCAAAATCGTCCTGTAAACATCGATCCTCGATCGGATATGATCCTCTTAGGCACACCATGCAATCTCACAATCTCGTTGATGAAAACTATAGCTATGTTTGGCGCCTGATACGTCGTACGCACAGGGATAAAATGTTCACTCTTTGTCAGAGTGTCAACTACCATGAAAATTGAGTCGTGTCTCCTTGTCGTCAGCGGCAATCCAACAATGAAGTCCATCAAAATGACCTCCCATTTCGAATCCGGAATAGCATGTGGTTGTAGTAATCATGTTGGATGTCTATGTTCATCCTTCACCTGTTGACGTTCTAGACATCTTGCCACGTAGTTGACTATGTCCGACTTCATTCATTTCCAGAAGAATAAGGATTTAAGGTCTTCCCTCATCTTTGTGACTCTTGGGTGAGCCATGTACACTTCTCTATGAGCTTATTTTAAGATCAAAATTCTCAACTCGTCGTTAGGCGGTATGTAAATCCAGTTATTATATCTCATTAATCTGTCATTTTCCACAATAAATCCCACAAATTTTGGTACCAACATGGTGTGTTGTCTGATATTTTCCTTAACCTCTTTATACCAGTCATTGTCGCACGGTATAATTAGAATATTTTCTCAAAGATTCGTATGAATAGGTATCACCAAAAATATGTGTTGTCTCTGAATCAACACATCTGTCACTCTGTTCATTGTCCCTTTTATGTAGGTAATCTCAACTCGTACTCGCTAAGCAGTTCTAACCAATGCCTTTGTCACGCATTCAAGTCACTTTGCATAAAAATGTGTTACAAACCATAGTGGTCGGTTTTCAGTTTGAATTTCTATCCAATCAGGTAGTGCCTCCATACTCTCACGGAATACACAATGGTCAACAAATCCAAATCGTGTGTTGCATAGTTCTCCTCATGTTTTATTAACTTCTTTGAGTTGTAAGCGGTCACTCCACTGTCTTGCATCAAGACTCTGCCTAAGCCTTCCTTAGATGTGTTTGTGCATACTAATAAGTCATCTTCCATGTTAGGGACATTTAGTATCGTCATTGTCGTCAACATCTCCTTGAGCCTTCAAAATGTTTAGGTGCATTTCTCGGTCCATACAAACTTCTTGTTTTTCTTCTGCAATTCCATGATTGGATTTGCTATCTTAGAAAAACCTTTGACGATCCATCGATAATATCCAAATAAACCCATGAGGCTACATACTTCTGGTACATTCATCGACGTAGGTCATTCCATAATATCCTCTACCTTCGTTGGATCCACAACGATGCCTTCGTTGGAGATAAAATGCCCCAAATAATTAATCCTCGATTGATAAAAAAAAGCATTTCGACAGTTTCACATATAACTTGGTTTCTCGTAAACATTGTAGTACCAAGCGCAAATGTTCTCCATGTTCTTCTGTCGTTTGACAATATATCAATATGTTGTCAATGAATACTTGAACAAACTTGTCCAAGTATTCACGGAACACCCCATTAATCAAGCTCATGAATACCCCTGGGGTGTTTGTCAATCCAAACGGTAAAATGGTAAACTCATAATGCCCAAACCGCATCTTGAATGTGGTCTTAGGAATGTCTTCCTCTTTGATCTGTAACTGGTGATATCCTTATCTCGAGTCGATCCTTGATAACACCATCACGCATTTCATTTGATCAAATAAATCATCTATTCTTGGAAACGGATATTGGTTCTTGATCGTTGCCTTGTTCAATTGACGATAGTCAATGCAGAGTTTCCAGGGCCCATCCTTCTTTTGTATGAAATAACAGGCACACCCCAAGGTGACATACTTGGACATATAAGCCCTAGGTCCAACAACTCCCTTAGTTTCATTTTCAACTCCTGTAACTCAGGCGTTGACATCCGATATTGCATTCTTGCTATCGGTTAAATTTCGGGTTTTAAATCGATGGTAAATTCCATATCTCCTTCAGGAGGCAAACCTGGTAACACTTCTAGGAATGCGTCTGCAAACTCTCGTACTACCGGAAGGTTTTCTAATCCTTCTGCCACACCCTTTTCATTCAACGCTAGGATTTCATATAGATTTCATCTCTTGCGCATACTCTTATGTAGTTGTAGGGAAGAAATGAACCTTAAGGAAACTCCATGGTTTCTTCCTACAATCACTCGTCTTTATCCCTCATCATCGGTCAAACTCAATTGTTTCGTCTTACAGTTGGGTATTGCATCAAGCGATTCCAACCAGTCCATACTGATCATGAAGTCATAATATCCTAAGATCGTGACGTACAGGTTGGCCTTCATGAAAATATCTTCCAAGTTGATGTTACAGTCCATAACCCTTCCTCCAACCTTCAGCGTGGCTCCCCAAGCCATTTACACGTAGATAAAGTCATCCTGAACAGGCCTAAATAGTCATTGTTTCGGACGACGTGGATGTTGATGCGGTGGTCCTCTGTAGGGAGTTCCTCTATGAAGAGTCAGTCGTCGGGCCATCGTGAACATGGATCCTCATGACGTATCCTAATACCTTGATGTACGTTAGGCTAGTATATGATGTTGCTACGCACCTAATGTCATTCATCCAGTCGATCTTGTAGGAGTCCTACCTTGACCCCTACTGATCAGCTCTTCCTCAGATATGAGGGCCTTCTGGACAACATTGTGCAATGTCTGAGGCATTAGTATCCTCACTTTCACACGAATGTTGACGTTAAGGCCGAACATGAACTTATTGACCTTGATCTTCTCGATGTTCATATGTGGAGAATACCTAAGAAACTCCATGGAATAGGCCTCATACTCGGGCATCGTAGGAATTCCTTATCGTAAGGTGTTGAACTCATTGAGTTGGTGCTCGATGAATTCCTCAGACAAATACCTCTCCCAGAACCGCTCCTCGAACAGTTCCCATGACACATCTTCTACGTCCATGTTCAGTTGTGGCAGGAGCATCTTCCATCATATAAGAGCACTCCCCTTCAACTGAAAGAACGTCATGCAAACCTTCATGTTGCAAGTGTAGTCGCAAAGTGCAAAGCACATCACCATGTTCTCTAACCATGCCTCGGCAGCCGCACCATTTGTGGCACCCAAGAACTTGAGAAACTTGACCTTCTTGAGTTCTCGGTGAACGCTACAAGTACTGGTTGTGGTGCGTTGTGGACCCTCAGGGGGAATAGGAGCCCTGGCCCCATCTCTATCTATACGGTTAATCAAGGCCTCAGATATCCTCTGACATGACCTCATCAACCCAACCACATCCTACACAACAATATGCTCATGCCCAATGACGTGTTCTTCTCCTTGGGGGTTGGACCCCTCTGGCGCGGCTGCTACTAGAGGTGTCACACCTCCTCCCATAGCACCACATTGTGAACCTCCACGACATCCTCTAACCATGATTACTGCAGAGACAGGTTAAAAAAAAATTAAAAAATTAGCGCTAAGTTATTAATCGAGTGTAAAATACAGTGGAAGGCATGACGATCCGCAGTCGCAAGGTTGAACCCACTCTGATACCATATGTAATAGCCCTCTGTTACGCCTAAGAAAAATCAAAGCACAAAAGGTAAAAAAAAATTGCGTTAAGAAATTAACATCAACACATGATCACAGTAGCACCTAATCAACAACATCATAAGTAAAATAAGTACCATCTACTCATCATGGAAATCACTAACGACACATTCAATGTGACAATGAAGGATAGTGACACATAATCATAAGTAGCATAGCATATCAACACATCATAATCATCTAAAAAAAATTACAACACGTACAATCAGATAATGAATATAAAATGACTACCCACCCGACCTACCCTGCAAGGTTAGGACCTCTAGGACACATAAGAAATGCTCAAGCCGAGGTTCCAATTGATTTGAACCATTTAAGGTCTCAGGGATGGTGATTGTTCTGAGGAACAAGGAGGTGTCTACATCCCACTAACAAACAAGTCCAATCATCAACTAGATCCATCCATCAATCTTATTCATCAATTAATCATGGTGCAAGGGTAATAAGTATCATTATCAATCATACATCAGCAATTAAATATTCACTACACGTGAGAGTAAACAATTCTAGAACAATCACATGTCGACTTAAGTAAGGCGCAAGAGAAATCTAGTCACTAAATCATTCATATATCTAATAAATTCATGACGCAAGATTAGTTAACATTTAAATTCAAGGTGCAAAACATTAATGACGATGCAATCACATGCCCACTTAAATTAAGGCATGCAAGTACATTTTGTTACTAAACTAATCATGCATAACCATTATTGCAAGGTGCGCGGGTAATCAAGCTAAATAATTTTACATCCATCGTTAATCCAATGTGCAAGCAATCCAATAATTTAATCACAACATAATCCATGGCGCAAGGTAAATTTATAACACAATCATTCATCCATTATTAATTATTCATTTCACTAGAGAAAACTATTGAATTATCTCATGGCACAACCAAGCTATCTACTCAACCAATCATACATCAATTTAAGGGAAACAATAGTAAATTATACACATATCTTTATACATCAACATTGTTCATAACTTGGAATTCATCAACATTTATATCATGGCACTCGAATGATTTATTTATTTAAGTAATCACCCATTTACATTTTCAAGGCATGCGAGTGATCTAATTGTTAAATTGATCACACATCAACATTAATCAAGGTGCTCATGTAATCAAATCACATCCAAACATTCAATACATCTATTTTAATACATGGCACAAAATAAGTATCAATTCCAATTCATGCGCAAAGTAGTCATGTTCTTCAATGAGGCTTACAATTTACATTGTAAAGTCCCCAACTTAGGTGTTATTAATCTATAATGTTCCTTCAACAATTTAATTCATACTCAAGTAAATTCGATGCATCACCTATAATGCATGCACGAATAGAATTCTTTCATTCATTTATAGACTAACCCCAAAATAAATCAAGCATTCAATATATCCTTTTATTGACAAGTTATAGATATCTAAAGTGCTCATTAAAATTAACATTGAGATATAAAATGACACTTAACAACGAATATTAAACTTGAATAGTTCTAGACATCATAAGGAAAATGATACATATAAAACTATGTGATCACAATGGAAGAAGATATCTGCCTTGAATATTTCTAACTAAAATCAAATGAAACTAAAGGACACTCCAATGTGTAGGGCATCTTCTAATGCCAAAAAAAAAAAGTGCACAGGAACAAGAAAAGGGTAGGGACTTAATAACTGAGAGACATGAAGGAAAATGCAGAGTTGGTAAAATACCCAACAACACAGAGATAATGAGAAAAGTTCTGGGAAAAAAGTGAGCAACACGCAGAGACAAAGAAGGTAAAAACTCATGTTGGTTCCCCCACAAGCTAGCACTTTTTACACAAAAAAAAACGCTGAGATGAAGATGGTAAAAATGCATTTTGATTTCCCCCACAAGCTAGCACGCTTTACACATCAAAACGCAGAGATAAACATGGTATAACTGGATGTGGTTTCCCCCACAGTTTGAGCACATTTTTACACAAAAAACACAGAGGTAAGGAGGGTAAAAAATATTCCTAGTTTCTCCCATAGTCTGAGCACATTTTTACACCAAAAATGTAGAGGTAGGTAGGTTAAAAACTCTTGCTAGTTTCCCCCACAATCTGAACACGTTTTTACACCAAAAACGTAGAGGTAAGGAGGGTAAAAAATCTTGCTAGTTTCCCCCAGAGTCTGAGCATGTTTTTACACCAAAAACACATAGGTAAGGAGGGTAAAAACTCTTGTTAGTTTTCCCCACAGCCTGAGCACATTTTTACACCTAAAACACATAGGTAAGGAGGGTAAAAACTCTTTTTAGTTTCCCCCACAGTCTGAGCATGTTTTTACACCAAAAACACAGAGGTAAGGAGGGTAAAAACTCTTGCTAGTTTCCCCCACATTCTAAGCATGTTTTTACACCAAAAATGCATAGGTAAGGAGGGTAAATTGTTTGGTCATCCTTCATCAAAAACGTAGAGGTGGAATGTGAATTAGTAGAGTAAAACTTCATTGGAGGGTAAGAAAAAATGTAGGTAAAGATCAAAAGAATTTTGTATCACTTCCAGATCAATTTTGGTTGGAATAGACCTCATTAGAGAAAAAAAATCAATTTGGAAAAATGTGTTATGGATCGGATAGTACAAACTTAGGTTCAAATTAAAGGGCAGTGATCAAACATTATGTATGTAGACATTCAAGCTCAGATTGAAATTAACCAGGAGGTGATCAAACATTCTGTATGTAGACATTCAAGCTCATATTTGAAATTAACAATGGCAGTGGTCAAACATTTATATATGTATACATTCAGCTCAGAGACTAAGGGCCTATAAGGAATAAGGACCCTACCTTATTTCACACCCCTTAGAATCTTCGTGAGCGACTTTCTCAGTCTGCCCTCACGACATCATGGATCTCTCGAACTAGGTAATCGTTAACCTACAATTAGAGCCATGGTGTGAGTGCTAGTAGGTTGTGGCAGGGACGATGCCACATCTCTCCCTCAATATATGGTTTTTGTTCATGGCCACTTTACTCCTTATGTGAGTCTGATTATCAAGCAATCGTCATCCTGCATCCATCAACGAAACACTGTCAATGATCCATAATAACATCATAATATACCCAATCATATGTCACACATCCATAAATAGAAATACACAAACCATATATAGTCCACTCCCTGACTCGATCTGGAGTCCAAGGAGGTCCATTGATGCCATCATCATCCTCGATCTGTCAATTTCCCTGCATACTCATGAGAAACCCGTCAATAAGACATGTCTATACATAGATATTAAATAGAATAACATCATAATCCAACAACATCATCATCAGAATTCATAAGAGAAACAGACAACCATATACTAAACTAGATCACTTGCACGCAAGTGTCCTCAAAGAATAAGTCAAATCATGTGCGTGCAATAGCAGGATGTTATAGAGTTGTGAGACTTATGAATTATTTAAAATTTTAATAACTAGTATTAGGTGGGGTCCTCTAGGAGAAAATGTTGGAATGATAAGGTCCTTGTATGGAATTCATCTTTTTAGTTTTATGGCATGATATTATGTCTTGGTTTTAGTTTGGGCATCACCTCAAGTATGGAATCAAAGAAGCCAGTTATTACACAACAATCAATTTTGGTTTGATGGTTATTAACACTTTTTATGAATGGTTATATCTTCACCATAGTCAATGGTATTGAAGAGAAGTATATTGGGTATCATGATTTTAATACTTATACAAAACATAATATTTGTTTGTATAATGAGCATATGCAATCATGTGCTTCAATGTGCTATGTTGCATCTCCTAAAGGCATCAAAGTTGTGTATAAAAGTGATATTTTATAAGTTTGAAAATCAAACAAGTAGATGGTTTTCAAAGTTTGATTTTCAAAGTTGGCATATATTGATAAAAATTAGAAAAAAAAGGTTGACATTTTAAAAAGGTTATATGATATTCCTATTATTTATTTTGACCACGGTTATGGCTCAACGCACATATCATATATCATTTGACATTGTATAATGGGTATTGATTATACTTGGTATCATTTGAACTTTGGTTCTAAATGAGACCGATGATGTATGGGTGGTGAGTTTGGTTTATGTGTGACATGCATTAAAATTGAGGTGACTGGGGCATATATGCCACCAAACCTGCGTCTTATCTTGTTGAAGTTTGTTAGGGTTACCATTGTCATTCATTTTGTTGTTTCAAAGTGTTGGAGGAAGCCATTAATACTATGTTCAGCTCAACCAATTGCTTTTGTTCATTGTGTAACCATTTGCAAGCTCAAAAGACTAAAATAAATCAAGCCTAGGATGAGGTAAGTACTCGTTAGTAATGGTTAGTAATGGCCTTGGTTAGCTGAGCACTTCTTTTTAAAAATTGTTGATAAATGGTTAGTAATGGCCTTGGTTAGCTGGTTTCAAGTATGAAATTTATTTTCCTTGTCTTTCATCCATATAAAAGTGTTATGGTGAAATGAAAAGAGATATTTAAAGAGACAACTATTTTAAAGTGTTTATTGTTGTTGAAAATAATATGTGGTGTCATAAATAAATTGTAGTGGATATTGTGTTTTTTCATGTTTGTTGTTGTCATTAGGCCATATTATCACTTTCCATGTCTATTTGTACACTCTGGAAGTGTTTTACTACAATATAGATTATAAAATAATAGTGGGTTAAACCCATGAAAAATAATTGTTCTTCTATACAAAAAGATGACTTGGGTTCGGTCTTGAACTTGCTTCAAAAGTCTATTTGTTTAAAATCATGGTTTTCTTGTGAAAAGAGTACATTTGAGCTCGAGGCATTATCTCTCTCCCTTGAAAGAACTTCGACTTGCATCTATAAGCCCATGGTCATGTGCCATTATTCCTCCCATCTTTTTTGAAGGCGCGACTCATAATATATGGTTTGTATAGTTATTTTACTCTCATGCTTAGCTTATACTCTATTTATTTTATAAAAAAATCACATTTCGAAAACCGTGATTTGCCACATCTTATGAATGATATTTAACAGGGAAAATGATATTGGTTTGCAATAAATGTCAGTTGTAGTTTATTCACACAACATTATGGATAGTGGGAATGATGTGGATGTTTTACTTAACCCCAGTCAATAATAATAATTTTACGATGTTGGTTGACATTTGCATTAGGTTTATTTGGGTAATGTGTGCAAATTTATTAAATGCACATAATGAGAGTAAATGGATGAATTAGATCATAAGTGGTTTTTACATGAACTTTTGCACATTATCCCCTCATTATTTATCACTTTTCATAAGTATATTCCTTCTATCATCTTCCCTAGCCATTCATAATTTCATTTTCCATATATTTATCAACTTATCCTTATTCATGTTTTAAGGATATATTGAACTAGTCATACACAAATAGGTATTCAAGAGGATTTAAGTTCCAGAATAAGGAAATTGGAAGTGAAGAACGCTAGTGATGAATGATTTTTGGTCTTTTCTTCCCTTTTATACATTATTCTTGTTTTATTTCTCCCTTCTATACTTGATTTACCATGTTGTATTCAGAGCCATAATTAAATCATATTTACCAAGTTTTGTAATGAATGTTTATCATGTTTTGTCTTGTATTATACTTTGGATTGATTGAAATAGCAATGAAAATTAGATGAGCTTCTTTAGCAAGGGAAGTAACAAATGTAACATAGGAGGAAGGGGAAAGAGACCGAATATGTTTTGGAAGCATGAGAGACACAAGAAGACCATTTTTTATCTTCACTTTGATGTTGATTAAGATGATTTCAACAAGTTAGTGCAAACTAGTCAATTAAACCTCAGTAGACCGCCAATATTACCTTTAGCTAGCCCAAATGAACCATTGCAGCCCCATCCTGTCATCCTGGACATACTCAAGCCTCATATTCAACCTACAAATGATGGATGGAATAGTAATCCAGTGAAACCTCCTTTTTCCGGCAATGCAAAGTGTCCTACTAGTCCTAAAGACCCACCTTTACAAAATCACACAGTCCCTTTTGTTTCATCTATTTATTCAATAGCCCATTCCTTGCTTAGAGAAAACAAAGTACCTTATCAAAAGATATGGATTGATAAAGGAAAAAGTAATTATATTGTCATTCCTAGTACCGATACATCCTAGTCATCCTCTGTACACTCAAAGAAAAAGTCAGCAAAAGCAGAAAGTGGTAAGAGGGAAATTGCCTTCAGTGACATGCATCTAGAGTTAACTATGAAGACAAAAAATGATCTTCTCAAGGACATACAAAATCTTAAACCAGATGAGTTTGAAGGTAGGAAAAAAAGAGAAAATTATTTTAAGGAGAAATATCCCCATATCTTTTTAATTGTGTCATGACAGTGTTTTATTTTGGACATATGATATTTTAATTTGGGACAGACAACCGACTTATGATATATATATTTTTGGAAACTAAAAAATATCATATTGTTTTGATTTATGAGGAGGTACAAGTGTTCGTTGACATGGAATTATTTTGATGGATGCCATTTATTTATTTATTTATTGTAATTGAATATGTATATGTTCAAATTATTTTGAGAGCTACAAGGGAAATTCTACAAAGTAAAAATACAAGAATCTAGTGGGACCCCACCTATTATTAGTTTAAATATAAAAACATATTTGTAACCATTATCTTAAATTAATATGGCTTTTCTTAAATGAAAATTTAATTAAATCTCAAAAGCAAAAGTGGTTGAGGTACCTAACTACTTCAAAGAAGATATACAAGTGAAGGAGTTCAAAAAAAGGAAGAGAAAATAGAGAAGTGAACCTACCGATAAGGTATGCTTAAGTTCTAAGTGAGATATTCATATTGCATTCCATTATGAGTTTTCATTAGAGCTAAATTGTCTCTTTGACAACAGGGTTGTTCTGAAGGTGCAAAAGAAAAGACTAGGAGGAATTGATTGGTGATATGCTCCAAGGTCATTTATTTTCTTCAAGTTTGTTTTGTCTTAATTATAAGTACTGAATTCATTCAATGCTAATTTATACAAGTTTTGCAGAGTTCAAAACGATGATACACATGTAACTTGAGGTGATCCAGACCAGTATTACATTGTGATCTTTTCTTTTGACATTAGATGTTCATGTATGAGTCTTAATTACATTTTGGACTTTAATAAGTTCTCTGATCCAGGCCCTCACAAGGACCTAAAGAGATATTTTCAATTGTAACTTAGAGTAGGCATTAATAAAATGATTTGTTGATTTCTTGTCACTTTGAAAACTGTTTTAATATTGTATTTCAGATTCGTCATTTTATCACATATTTCAACATTTTTTGTTTGTATATCTGTCTTTATAATTCTTTTATTTGCAAATCCTCTTTTATTTATGTTCTTAGATAAAATACATACAAATTATATATATATATATATATATATATATATATATATTGATAGGCTATAAACTAAAGTAATAATCTTACCTATCTCACCTAGCCTCATGAGATTTAAAAAACGTATGAGTAAGGAGCATTACCATTCCTTTAATCAACATGAGACACCAAATATAAAAAAGAGTTATCAAGAATTGTAAATTCTTTTTTATAATTATCATAATATAAAGGGTGACACTGTAGACCTTTACAAGTTATCTAAGTTGGAGATACATAAAACATTGACAAATCATTTCACGAGCCTTGGAAATAAAAAAATAAGCATGCCACTCATTAAATTGCATGGAATAAATAATCTATTTTTAAGGTCACGGTCAAGCCAGCACACCAAATTGGTGTATAAGACCCCCTTGTTTATGGGACAAGGGACCCCCCTCCACCCAGCGATTTGACTGGTAAAGTCTACGAAGGGATGCATACCCTACCCCCCTCTGGATTTGAATCTATGGCCTCTTAAGAGGAAACACATGTTCTTAACCATTAGACCCACGAAGATGGAAACCGGGCTAACAATGATAAAAACGGATCCTAATAGCGAAAGTCGATGAAATAATGAAATTTCTAGCGGAATCACTTATATATCAATTACGTTTTTTCTATTAATGGGAACCATTCAAAATGAATATATGTTTGTTTCCATTGAACCAATTAGATTCTAAAAAAAATTCTTAATTTCTATTTAACAAACCATTTAAAAACCAACCCAAAATATTAAGTGCACGTGTTAAAGATAGCGTCTTTAATATATAGTGACTTAAAATTAATGATCCTTGATTTGTCCTTGGAATCTAAGTTTTATACATGGAAAACACTTATATAACTCTTGGATCTTCTTGATGGGAATTGCATGGAACTTTTTCCATCAAATTAAAAAATCACTCTATAATATTGTATAAAAATAAGAAAATAGTATTCCAATTATATTCCAAGGTTTATGCTTGTTGATTAAGTAAGTTTGTCGACATGGTCTATCAACTTAATATTGTGGTTGACCATCAAGATGGCTCGACCCAAATTGGTTTCAAAACCCTCAAATTTTTGTTCGGTCGACAAGTGAGCTTGACTCGACAAAGATCTTCTAGAATTCTCTCTTGCTGGTTCGACTTGGAAGTTCCTTGTGGCGTGTGTATGGCCCTCGTAAATTGAAGATCCAATTTTCTTACACATTGAGAAGATCTCATATTGCATACCATTGGATGCCTTATATCCTCTGTTGACCATTCAACACCCCCTCATCACTGGACTGGTATCCATTGAATCAACTAGCAGACAAGTCGAACATCTCTTTGATTCAACTGACTTGCATATGTGGGTTTGACCAACCTTCTTTCGACTAGTGCTTGTTGACTTTCGGTTAACTGAGCTTCTACTTGCTCATGGAATGATGGTATATTCTATCCTTCCTCCTTTTTTATCTGAGTGTGGATATTCCTATTACATTCTCTGCTATAAAATAGTTGTATGCAACAATTTGACTAGTTTGTATTGGTGGTTTCTTTGTTGGATGACCAAATGTGAGTTTGCCATTCTATATACCAGCGAACATAGTTTGTGAGAAGTTGATTGATAAGCCAATTCCTTTATTGTGGTCTATTTTCACTCTTTGTGCTTATATTTTTCACTTCATCAACGATGGGAATGTTGGATGAAGATGAATCCTTGATGCTTCAAAAATTACAAGAGATTCTTGAGAAGAAGGATATCGCCTTGGAAGAATCTCACAGTTGACTTCATGTAGAAGTCACTTCTTTACAAAGTGTCATTGCACAATTGCAAATTGAAAATCAACGACTAAGCAGTAAATTGTGGACAATTCATACCCAACTAGAAGATGAGGTTTCTCTCTTTCAAACTAGCCTTTTGCAGTGGTTTGATGAAAAGTATAGGAACATTGTTGACCTAGAACAGACCATGGAGACCATATTTCAAGATCTAGTGGATGAATTTGGCGATAAAACCGATCTTGTTGATAACCCCGTGAAATAGGTTACAATCCTCTCTCGTGAAATTGCTTCCTTGAAGACATAAAATGAAGGGCTAAAAACTCAGTTGAAATATGCAGAAGATGTGTTCCAGACTACTGTGACTAAGGACTTCAAAAGGGTTGTTGCCATGGGGAACATTGTTGCTATCACTTTTTAGACTCTTACAGAAAAAATTTGTTGGAGTACTTCACACACACCTAGGATTTATTTTTCCTAAGGTTTTCCCTATGTTTATTAGTCATTATCCAGTCTCCTAAAGTTTTGGGAGAATATTCTCTTCAGTGGAGTCTAGATGCTACATTGGGATTATCGCCATGCAACATTGAGATCATCACCAGCTAATCCGCATTGTCATTGGGATCATCACCGGACTAGCACATTACTCATGATTCCCTGATTTCCACCTCACTTCACTCAGTTTCAGTTAGTTAACTGAAGACTAATAGACTAGTTAACTCAGACTAAGTGGCATTTCACTCCCGTAATTGCCTGAGAGACTAGACTAGGTGGAAGTTTACTCCTGTAATTGTTGGTGTGTGTCCAGATCACTCTAGACCACCACTATGGCACATTAGTTACTCATGTATCCTATATCTATTGTAAATTATTCACTCTTTGAGTGTGGAATACGATTAATGAGAATTCTTCCATTCTTTCTCTCTTTCTTCTTCTTTCTCAATTTGTCTCTAGAAATGTGTGTGGTATTTTATAGCTAGATCTATTTTGTGTAGGTTCAACACATTTACATGGTATCAGAGCCAACAGACTACTAAACAAAAGCTACACAAAATTATTTTTTGCAGGTACTGAAGATTGAAGAACTCATAAAAGATGGATTATTCACTAGCAATGCTTCTCATGCCTCATAACTACTTGGAGTGGAAGACAAAAATTATGCTTCTGCTCAGATGCAGAGGCTTGTACCAAATAAATATGGCAATGGAAGTAAAGCTTGATTTTTTCAATGAGAAAAACAATTTTCTCAATATACAAGATATGGCCATAGGAAGTAAAGCTTGATTTCGTCAATGAGAAAAACAATTTTCTCAATAGACAAGATATGGCCATAGGATGTATCCTCTGGTTTATTTCTCCTGAAATTCTCCATCAAGTATATGATGACTCACAAAAATTAACTCCAAATCAATTATGGACCAGATTGGAGGTTCTACTCGGGAATAAATAAGATTGTGAAGATTTCATGTAGGAGGTTGAACAGATAGAGCCAGAAGAGAAGCCATCAAAAGATCAAGCCTCTTATTATGAAATTCTTCTACAAAAGTATTTGCACAAATTTGTATTCCATTAATTGAAGATGATGTCTACTCCATTTCAGATTTGTTTTCTGAATTTCATGTAGAAGATATATGGCATGCATCTCAGGGGTCACATGCAAACATTTTTCCATGTGCAATGCATGCATCTCAGGAGACAAAAAGGGAGTTGCGCACATCAGACTCAATTATGATAATTTTTGAGAATAATTTGCAGAAAAAAATTGGATATTTGAATTCCTCTTGGGAAAATATCCAATTTCAAAAAAAAAATCGTCCGAAAAGGAGTTCAGGATGTGAAGTTATGATCATTTTAAAATCAACAAAATTTCAGCGTTTTTTCGAAAATGGCCGCACGGTTTTCAAAGTTTCATCCAAAATTTATTTAGATCTTATTCATTACAAGAAAAGAATGTGGATGTGTGTGGACATATCAATGGTGCATCTACTTCATTAAATCCGCGCAGACATCTACATCTTCAACAATATCTTCAACGAGCACAAACTTGCACAGTTGCGAGGTCCGCTTGAAGTGAAGGACAAGGTTGCTCAACTGCTTTTTGTTCATTCTCATTTTATTTTTTTATGCATTGTAATTTGAGGGGGGGGTTTCCCATGAGGTTTTCCCTCTTTCCTCATTTATTTCAGTGTATCTTTTGTATTTGGGTACCTAACATTGCCTCGTTGTCGGGACTCATTCTTTATTTTCACCATAGTGATGTTCAGGGGAGGTGTTGGAGTACTTCACACACACCTAGGATTCATTTTCCTAAGATTTTTCCCTATGTTTATTAGTCATTATCCAATCTCCTAAGGTTTTGGGAGAATATTCTCTTCAGTTTTCACTTCATTTTGATCAGTTGAGTGGAGTCTAGATGCTACATTGGGATTATCACCATGCAGCATTGGGATCATCACCATCTAATGTGCATTGTCCTTGGGATCAACACCGGACTAGTGCATTAATCATGATTCCCTTATCTCCTCCTCACTTCACTTTGTTTCGGTCAGATAACTAAAAACTGATAGACTAGTTAACTCAGACTAGGTGGCAGTTCACTCCCATAACTGCCTGAGAGACTAGACTAGGTGGCAGTTTACTCCTATAATTGTTGGTGTGTGTCCAGATCACTCTAGACCACCACTATAGCACATTAGTTACTCATGTATCCTATATCTATTGTAAATTATTCACTCTTAGAGTGTGGAATACGGTTAATGGGAATTCTTCCATTCTTTCTCTCTTGCTTCTTCTTTCTCAATTTCTCTCTGCAAATGTGTGTGGTATTTTCTAGCTAGATCTATTATGTGCAGGTTCAACACATTTACAAATTTGAGGAGAATTATAACCTTCTTGAATAATTGGAAGAAGACATAAAATCCCTTCCTCATACAACAATGAGAACAAATGTCATCCACCTGATGGAATAAAATACCAAGCTAACTTGTGAGGTTTCCCACTTGCAGAACTCCATTGATTAGCTTCGTGAAGTTGCTCCTCTTCAAGAAGATAACAATCGACTTTTTTATGAGTATCAAGCATTGAATAATGATTATGATTCCCTATTGTTGTATCTAACTAAGAAGGATGATACTCCTCAAAGCTTACAAATTGTTGAACAAAAGAAGATTGGTGTTGTTGAGCTTCTAGACTGACATGTTTCTTCTTCCACCATTGTTGCTAGTTCAACTATTTGTGATAAGAATATTGATGTTGTTGAGCTGCAAATCTCACTCATTTCTTCTCCACCCCCTACTTATGTTTGTAAGAAATATGTTGTCAATTTATGCTTTGAAAGTGATAATTATGTTGTTTCACCCAGCTTTGAAATACACACTATAGGTATAGAATCATGACTTCTCATCAAGATGGGATATACTAGAGGAGAACATGGGAAGAATGGACATGGTATTGATTCTCCTATTTTTCCTATGATGATGCCACTAAGAACAGGTCTTGGATATGATGTTTTTGTTTCCTCCTTGACTACACCTTCCCTTGCTACAAATATGGAAGTTTTGTTCGTTGCAGGTGGAGTTCAAATTGATTTGTCAGTAAAGCAATCTCCTGAACAGATTGATGAGATGGTTGTTCATGACATACCGTATTCTAAGAATATTGGTGTTGATGATGTTGTTGTTGATATACCAAGTTGTTCATTAGACCCTGAGCCTATGTCTCTTGATCAACCTACATAGCCTTATGTGCCTTATCATCATCCTCGCCATCGAAATAATGAAAATCATGCTTTATGATATTTTTAGAAGAGACGTGAACGACAAATCCGTGGACCCATTCTGACTACCAAGATACACTATGGTTGGATTGATGAGTGGTCATGGGAACATTTGAACCGATTTTTGAAGAGTTCCTACCATTTTGTTTCATCGACTATACAGACGTACAATGCTCCTCTTCATTACTGATACTTTTCAATGATCGACCACATGGTTTGACCCGAATTGAAAATCGACTGGAGTTCGACTGAGATATTAGTCGACTGGGATTCGACCCAACTTGATAGTCGAATAGAGGTGTTTTCAAATGTTCATTTATCAATTGGTTTTCAACTATATATTGTTTGTTGATTGGTGTGTTTCAAAAAAGATTTGTTGTTGATGCTTTGATCCCTTAGTTGTGTTTAAGGGGGGGAGTAATTAAAGTTGTTGATGTGTAAATCCAACTGATATGATTCGATTTGCTGAGATCGATCAAACCATGTTTGTCTATGTTATTGGGAGTTGTACTTCTGCATTGTACCTATTGCAGAGACTATTGGATTGACAAAGATTAATTATATTGTTGTGTTCTTGTCTAGTATCCTAATAGACTAGATAGTGTTGTCTTGATGTTTAGTCGACTGACCAGATCAGAACATATTTCAATAGCTGATTTTGCATCCCATTTGTAATGGATGACTGTTCTTTTGGCCTTCATATGTGTTGATGGTGATTATAACTCCTCAACAGTGTTGTTGTACCATCTTGTGATCATCTTTTGTAGTCAATACAAATTCAAGGGTAAATGTTGCAGAATTTGTTTTCCTCCAAAATGAGTTTATCGGGGGGTGTTGGAACATGCAGTTCCTTTGTAACCTCACTTTTTCAGATTGATTTAGTCGACCATATATTTGGTTTGATGACCCACTAAACCCTCGGTTGACCATGTCCACTTATGGATCCTCAATCCACGTTTTATGGATAGGTGCAACAGCCTTCACCCGAGTTTATTGAGTTTGGTCCATGACCAAACCTATTTATATATGATCTTAGTGATCAGTCTATTATCATCTCAAATTGTTAGATCATCTCGAGAGATTTTCTCTCTCTCTTCTTGAGCAACTTGTGCTTCAGTGCTACGATGTCTTTCAACAACACCACTTGATCTGGATTTTATGAGCAGAACAAAATGACTACAGATTATTAACTGGTGCTTAACACAAAATAACAAAGATACAGTAAAATTGGTTTTCTATTCAATAAGGAAATAAGCTGAAACTGTAAAATGCAACGGAAACAAGCTTTCTGAAATGGTGGCGGCTTATCTCTGAGAAGAGATGTGACGGTTGCGCTCATTCACAAGAATATCATTAAAATGAGGCTCTGAATGCCTTTTTACAATAAACAATAATTCCAAAAACCCTAGACATCCAAAAACCTAACCTAGGAGAGGAAGTGCCAAAAGTCATGTGGGCCCCGTCTGGGTAAGTTTACATCAACTTCCCGGGGTCATAACTTTTGCATACGATATCCGTTTTAGGTGTATGATAGCCCGTTGGAAAGGTATCGTAGAGGAGATTCATTTTGGGGGCTCAATCATACCTTCAAGTATCATTGTGAAGCATGATCCCAAAAAACCTTCATTTAGGCCCTCAAAATGGCCCTGGAAGTTAAAACTACTAAAAATAGTAAATTGTCAAAATTTCCATAAAATTGTTTTGAGCCAGTTGAAAAAGGTGGGTGGAAAATGATATCCACCTAGATCAATCATCCCTCATTAGGAAGCAAAGGTATCCATTGTGTTGAGTTCCCCCATCAGATGAGGAAATTTCTGTTGAATTTGGCCCCGAGTGAGCCACTTGCCCTGGTGCAGGAGTTGCCCTGCTTTGACGACTCGATAAAGTTGGATCCTTTGTTGTCGAGTGCCCTTGATCTATGTTTCCACAACATGATTACTAAATGCCTATTGTATGCATTAGGGGTTGATCTCTATTGGTTTCAATTGTTCTGCTACCTCTGAGGTGTCCAATAATGGTGGGAAATAAAGGTGAAGGAGATCCACGTTGAACACTGGGTGCAGGCCAAGAAAAGGAAGAATGTTGAGCTCAAAATAATTATTCCCCATGACCTTGGTGATGGTGTACGACCCATAACGGAGTGGGCGAAGCTTCCGATGGGGTCCTGTAAGGTGTTCTTTCTGCAAGTGCAACCAAACTTTGTCACCCACCTGAAACTTATGTGGCACTCGATGTTGATCATGGTGCTTCTTGTACTTGTCATTGGACTTCTGTAGGATATCCTGAACCTATTAGCGGATGTGTTGGATCTTCTCAATGAACCGGGTGGCTTTGTCAGCTTCAATTTGAGCAGGAGATGAGTCGGTCGAGGTTATCGCAAGGGGAAGTGCAACATCTATGGGACCCAATGGTTGGAATCCCAACCCCACCTGAAAGGGGTTGTGGTCAGTTGAGCTATGCAAGGCTTGGTTGTAGCTATGTTGGACATAGGGAAGGCTCGCATCCCATGTGCGGGGGTACTTTGAATTATACATGTGAAGGATATGCACAATCATTCGATTTACAACCTTGGTTTGGCCATTTGTCTAGGGGTGGAAGGTCGTGGATTTGGTGATATTGGTTTCCAGCAGTGACCAAAGGCTCGACCAGAATGTGTTGAGAAATTGACTGTCCTGATCTAAGACAATGGTTTGTGGGACTCCAAAATGTACCTAGACTCGTTCAAAGAATATCTTGGTAGTGGCCTCTGCTGTGATGTTCTTCTTCCAGGCAACCAAAATCCCCATCTTAGAAAAGAGATCAACAACCACAAAAGCACAGTCATTTCCTCGCTTGGTGGATGGGAGGCTCGACATGTATTCAATTGAGATGGATTCCTATGGCCTGTCAGGAGTAGGAAGAGGGGTGTACAGGCCCTATTTCTTAGTGGTCGGTTTGGCAATAGTGCAGGCAATGCAAGACCTGATATACTTGTTGACCTCCTGTCGAAGTTTCAGCCAGTAGAAATGTTTATGTAGGGCCTTTTCGATGTCGAAGTGTCCTACCACCCAACTATAGTGGTATTCCCAGATCATATTCTCGCTCTCTCTTGATGGGACATAGATATGGCCCAGACGACATAACAACCCATCCTAAAGATGGAAATTATCGACAACTACGTTTGCACCTAACATTTGGTAGGTGGTGGTGAAGTCTGGGTCTGTCTCATAGAGTTGGGGCCATCCAGAGGTCTCATGGCCGTAAGAGTCTAGTACTGTGGTGAGTGTCACAACTGGCGGTCTGCTGAGGCAATCAGTGACGCGATTGGTGATTCTTGTTTTATACTTGATGTTGAGGTGGAATTGTTGCAAGTATGTGGACCAATTTTGATCGCAATCATTCTACAATTTTCCTTGTGTCTACATGTGGATTATGATCAGTGTGGATGATTGTCTCCTTCCCAAGAATGTAATGTCTCCACTAGCGGCAATCTTGCACAATGTAGTACATTTCTTTGTCATAAGTAGGGTACTTACGGACAACATCTGATAGTGTCTCACTATGATAGGCCACGGGGTGGTCGTGCTGAGTGAGAATGACACCCACCATATAGTCTGAAGCATCTGTCTCGATCTCAAAGGGATGATGCAGGTCTGGTAGTGAAAGTATTGGGCTGAGCACAAGTGTTGCTTCAAATAATCGAATTCTTATTGTTGGGACCGGCCCCACGCAAATTTTCCCTTACCACCACCCCTGGTTATTTGGATGATGGCCCATGCAATATGGGAGAATCCCAAGATGAACCTGCGGTAGAAATTGGCAAGGCCCAAGAAGCTTTGAAGCTCAGTGAGTGTGGTTGGGGCTGGCCAGTCACAGATGACTTGGATCTTGGCTGGATCCACATGTACTCCGTGCTGATCAACATTGTAGCCCAGGTAATGGACCCTGTCCATGTCGAAGGAGCATTTTTCCAAGTTGGGATATAGCTTGTGCTATCGCAGGGTGTGCAGAACCTGTTGAATATGCTGCAAGTGTTCATCCCAAGTCTTGTTGTAAATGAGAATGTAATCCAGATACACCACTACAAAAGTATTGGTGAATGGTCGCAAGATATCTTCCATCATCCTCATGAAAGTGGTTGGAGCATTTTTCAAACCAAAGGGCATGACCAACCATTCAAAAAGGCCTTCCTTTGACTTGAAGGTGGTTTTCCAAACATCTGTCTGTTCTATCGGGACCTGGTGGTAGTCAGACTTCGGATCAATATTACTGAAGTATTTGTCCCCCATGAGTTGATCAAGGAGGTCGTCGATTCAGGGAATCGGGTACCAGTTTCTGCCTATGATTTTATTCAGAGCCTGGTAATCAATGCAGATTCTCCAGCTTCCATCTTTATTTTGTACCAGCATGATTTTGTTCCCGCAAGGTGATGAGCTGGGATGGATGTGCCCCTTGTGGAGCAATTCTTGGATCTATCTCTTGATCTCCTCATTCTCTAACAGAGAGCAGCGATATACTGGATCATTGGGCAGCGGTGCGTCGGGGGTCAGATCGATGGGGTGATTGACCTGGCAGTGCAGAGGTACCCCGGTAGGTGAGGAGAAGATATCTGAGTATTCTTCCACAACCTTATCTACTTTATTCTACTGTGTGGAGAGGTAGGTCGCAGAGACCCTGGA
>JASDQU010735454.1:50229-65865 GCA_032191745.1 Picea mariana
GATCCTCTGCTCGTGCCTTCGGTCTTACGCAGTGTCCCTGCTTAGCACAACTCTATCTGAAATAAATTGTCTGAGATCCTGTAGAAGAGTCATCAAGTGTTCCTCACGACGAGTCTATTCTTCTTATTTGTGTTGTGTCTCTTTGATGGAGCCATTGATGCCCTCAATTTATCACTTAATGGCGTCCAAATATTCCTTGAGAGATTCCTTCCCAGCGTAGCGGGTGCAGACAAGAGAGGGAGGAGGGGGTGGAGGTAAATCGGAGGGCGAGGTGGGGGGGTTGGGAGAGGGGAGGGGAGAGGACGAAGAAGAGAAAGGGACTAACATAACAGGGGGAGCGGATGGTGGAGGAGGGGGAGGCGGAGGTTGGTGAGGGGGCGATGGGTTGAGCCTTGGCGCGAAGCCCAAGGAGTTTCCCTGACTATCAAACCATTCAACTCGACAGGCATAAGGATATGACAAAGGAGGCAGATCTATAGTAGTGGCCCATTAGGGAGGGTGGTCTGGGGAGGTGGTAGGAGATGAAGCAAGGGAACGCTCTGGGGTGGAGGCATGTGCAGAGTCTTGAGGCAAGCTTGGAAAATTCTGCTTGCATCGACCTCTCGAACCTCTTCCTCTTGCAGCATATCAGGCCACCCCCTGTTTTGATTTACCTCGAAGTCACGGCATTAGGAAAAACACCGGAAACCAGAGATGGAGAGCGTGAGAATTGTTGTTCAAAGGACAGGATTCGAACCAGAACCAAAATCAATAGCACGTCGGAGGAATGGTGTTGAGCGCAGAGGGCCGAGAGCACCAAGGAAACTCAAGCCAGAGGAAAAAAAATAAAAAGTCTACAGGAAGAGGCCAAGACTTGGGTGGTTGAGGGCTCGAATGAGCCATGGATTTCTAAAATGCTGGTCTAAAACTGTTGAACCGRGMAAGGTGATGGGATTGTGCCTTCRGCTAACCCATTTCCATTATTTCTCCCACGAACTAGAGCGTCATAACATTAAATTGGTCTGAATTCAAATGAATGTAGAGGTTCTTCAGCCGAGGAATTAAACGCATGGATTAATGGTGGAGGTGAGTGTGGGCTTCATTGGCTCGATGTGGAAAGAGATGTGGCCATGTGACCACCCATCTGACGTTGTGTCCGATGTCACCCCATCTGGGGGAGAAACCCTCTTGGATTATTCTACATTAGAAAGATTTAATTTGTAGGTAGGCACTTGGATTAGAGGCTGAATTTATCCCACCTCTCTCAAGCGCTTGGGGATTTTTTTACCTGTCATCTCTAACACCTCTACAAGGATATCCTTTGACTAGATTTTCTCCAATCTTGTTGATTTGATTGATTCATCCTAGGGAATATTCATTATCATAATTCCAATCAAATCTTGGAAGTTTCAACCCGACAACCTCAAGGAAGATTTCATCATAATTAAGGCAAGGGAAGTATCATCCCCATCGAGGGCACTAGGGTCTCTCTATTTTGCATATTTATTTTTTTTATCTATGCAACTATATATCTATCGTTTATTTGGTTATATATAAAACTTTGATTTGGAGATCAAGGCAAGTCTTATTTTGAAAGAATCTAGATTTGAGTGTGTATATTATTCTGTGATGCAAATCACTCTTGGAGGCTTATCACAACTCTCCACTTCATCCCAGGGAGATTTATTATCTACATCAATGAATTATAGATGAGTTATGTTCCTTCTCTTTCATTTTCTAGCTCATACGAGTAATTGTTGGTTAATTAACCCTAGTTGGATGGCCCTCTTCCTCATTTAATTTTCTAGTAAACATTGATTTGAAACCTAATTGAATTGCCCTAATTATCTACAATGTTATTTCATCATTAATAATAATCTTAAGTTCCTAATTAATATAGTGGTTTTTCTTCTCATCTTCATCCTCTTTTTATCTTACCGTAGGGTTTTTCAAATTGACCCTAAAACTGAATAACCACTTCACTCTCCTCTTTCCCCCTTTTAGTAGTGCATGTGTGTGCACTTGGGTGTTTATCCATCTCTACCTTCATTATACATGTGGTAGCATGAATCTATTCATCCACTATGATTTGGTGACTCCATTAGGATTTATTATCAACCCTTCCATCTCTAGAGAAAAGGTTCTCTACTCCTTTCTCTCTTATTTCTTGTTCCCTTGTCCCTTGGACAATGGATTCATCTTCTTGTCCTTATTCCATTTTTTTTCTCATAGTTGTGAAAATATTAGGGTGAACCATATCTACTATGAAAACATCTCCAACCTATCTATGCATCCCACTCAGATGAATATTCTTAACATACCTCCCAATGGTCAACTAAGTACTCATAGAACAATTCCACCCTAGCCTTGTAACATAGGAGGACCTACCCCTTACTATGTGAACCAAGATAACCATGGAGGATATCCACCACCATCCCAACATGACACCTTTCACTACCCCTAACCAAAACTTTCATACAACTTGTCCCCCTCCTAATCAAGTAAATATATAAGCATCTACCTCATTCCCTGCATGCAAAAAATCAAAGAAACAATCCATAGGTGATTTGTCAATATGAGAAACTTTCTTAGGATACCTTCCCCTCATCAAAAGTTTTACCTAGATAAACATATAGACTTGCCTCAAATCCCCCTCCTCTGGAGCCTTACATACCTTCACCAAAGTGGTTTGAGAAATGTGAGGCACCCTCTTCCAAGACATGTACTAATGCAACTAGTCATAGAGACCTAAGTTTTGACCCTTGCCCTAGTTTAACCAAGTGGTACAAGTATCATAAAAAAAAAAATTTACAACATATATGGAAAATGTTCCCTTCACCGGAATCATTCTTCTTCTTCTAAGAAAGACTTGTGATCTCCTTTATATAAGTTTCTACCTCTCAATTATCCATTACCTATAGACAAGGTATCATATCTCAACCTCACACTTCTTTAATACGAGCTCTCCTTCCTCAACTTATTGACACCACACATTCTCCTCAAACCAATGTCATATCAAAAGCATACAAGCCACTTCTCCCATCACATTTATGGGGTGATGTGCCTCCTTGTTCCCATGATCCTCCTTCGCACCTTATAGGATCCCTCAACATGACTTTGAAACTAGATATTGGTATTTCTTTAGGACAACATAAACACTAATCCACACTTATACCCCCTTTATGATAAAAAATATACTTCTAGGGGGAAATGGGGAAAATGAAGACCAAAACTAAAAGGAACCTTAGGTGATAGGAATTTTAGGCAGGTATATCAATTTTGGAAACGAAATCTACTTTGTTAGACTTAGGATAATTTATGCACAAAGAGAAGCTTATGTTGACTTAAATTGGCTTCCTGAGTCTTTTGATATGATTATATTAGCTCAAGTCATAAATATTTTGTCTATAAATAATGTGAGGAATTAAGAACATGTTATCAAATCAAATATGCGTGATAAATGTGGGTATACAGGCATTGCTTGACAAGTGTTTGTTAAATAGGGAGTTACCAAACATTCTAGATGTTTGGATTGGTAGGATGGATGAAAGAGGAGAGGGTTCGACCCTCTGTTACCCTCGTGATATACCATATAATTTTTATCACTAGGCTTCATGAGAGTAACATGCTAGGAGAATTGATTAAATTGTATTATACACTAAGATTGACAGGTGAGTCTAGTGTAGCATATGTAATTCACACTTGGGTACTCATATACTCCTACCCTCCAAGAGGTTCCTAGTGTGGTACAAATTGGTGTTGGATTCATGTGTGACCCACATAATTATGATAGAATACCTCTCAACTAATGATTTTATGTGATGGATCATATTTCCTCATATGTTTACCCCCTTTTGCCTAAACATAGGGTTTTTGGGTCTATCCCTACAACTGATTGGCGACTCCACTCTCAGCTTCCATAATTTAGTAGTGTTTGTGTGATTAGGTGATGTTCCATCATTTCCCTCGTGTTCTATGTGGTAGCATAAATCTATTCATTTTCTACATCTAGTGCCTTTAGTGCATCACTTGGTTTTGAGTTTGTAGGTTAGGTAATTCATGATGGTAGCTTGCTTCGCTTGGACAAGTGCAATTTGGTCCTTTTTAGTGTCACTCAGTGCTATCAAAGTGAAGAGATTTTGATGATTGCAACTTAATATCTTTGGAAAACATTCATGGTGTTCATCTTTTGTGGCCTATATTTTTTAACCTACACATGTGGGCATAAACATTATTTTCAATTGATTTGTTATTGAGCACTAGGGTACTATTTATTAAACATCCTTCTTCACGCTTTCTACATGCACACCTAATCATCTTGGAATCACAATAAAAATGACATGTATCCCATATGTTCATGCCTTTGGCAGGTGCACTTTCACCAAAACACTCTTGCTAGAGAGTTATAGGGTTAAGGCCATTATATGTCATTGTTATTTTTCATTTTCATTCAATGGTTTTATATTGGGAACCTCCCATTGTTCTCTTGGGTTTTAAATATTATGTTAGCACTTCTTCTTCTTCACATGCTTATTATTCTCTTCAAAGGTGATATTGATACAAGATATGAGTAGAAAATTACCAACATTGGCTAATCCTACAATCATTATTTTAAATCTAGTCCTAAACCAAATCCATCATAGTTAAATTATCCAAGACATGTTGTATATGTTGGTTGTGGATCTTGATTATCTTCATAATTCATAGGTCTTGTTTCATCCATGTTTGGATCCCAGTTCTTGACAACGTGGTGTGGGGGGGATTTCTCCCCCACATATGTCACCAAGGGGGCGCCGAAAATATTTTAGAGCCACCCCTGGTGGGGGTTCAGGGTCGACGCCACTGAAGAGAAATTTTGGGAAAATTGCCTTGTAAAATATTGTAATTTTGTAGTCAATCTGAACCATTCATTATAAGGTCACAGATTTGACGGTAGAATTTATGTTAGGGTTTTCTCCCAAGAAGGAAACTCATTTTTGTATGAGAGAATTGTATTGTGGGTGTGGTATGTGAGTGAATATTGTATTTTGAGAGAGGAGACTATGAGAAAAATAATAGAAAGTTACAATGAGTGTGTTGTATCTTGTATCCCTTCATTTGATAGATAATAATAAAGGAAGGACCTTGTCCCCGAGGTGTAGGACATTCGGTGACAGAGTGTGTTGTTAAGGCACTCTGGGATGTTAAAGTCACTGGTTCGAAACGTGCGGGGACAAAAAATCCAGCCATATTAAGGGTTGGTGTGGCTCAGGCCATGTGCGATCCCCGGGTATTTTGACGGCTTAGATGCCCCTAAATCATGGTTTCTTAGCCACAGGTTAGTCCCACATGTCACGGATAAACTAACAAACAAACAAAAAAAAGGAAGGACCCGATAATTTCTCTGGTGGACGTAGCCCATATTAGGTGAACCACATATATTCGTGTCTCTATTTTATTTTGTATCTTTTGTGTTTTATTTCCACATATGTTTTATTTTATTTCTCTGCGGTCCTCTTTTCTAACAATATCCTTATGTAACTTTGACCCATATTCACACAAATAATCCTTGAATTATTGCTTCAATCCAAAGTGTTATGTTAGGGATTTAGCTAACTTATGAGGTTAATTGAGTGTTAACCCATTCACAAGGGTTTAATTATCACCATGGTCTTCCCCACTCAAACGAGATGTAAAAAAGAGATGATGTGGGGTGCAAGTCCTGAACTATTTTGTAAAAATCCATAGCCCTCATATTTTTTACCTCCTCAAATCGTGGACCTAATCTAAAGGATGTATGTGTTATGCAGTGCATCCCTTGACCTCTAAGCATGTTTCTCTAAACAATATCGACCATTAAATCCAAATTTCTTGCATATCACTTGGACACGTGTTACACATAATGACATACTAGTTGAACCATTAACAATAAGCCACTAATTAAATTTTAGGTTCATGGAAATCCAACATTTGTAGACAATATTGAAACCCATACTTGATGTTCACTTTGATTCTTATGTACATTTGTCACTAATGTGGTAAAGTAGTGTTTAATGATATCTTTTTCCTTTTATTAGTTTAGTGATATAAGTTTCTTATGCATTATGTTGTAAGCACTTTGGCTTGAAAAAATTGGATTTATTATAAGGGTGGCAAGAGTGTTGAATTTCTAATTACCCAACCTTGACTAGCTAGTTACTGAGATGATGTCACATGGAGGTCTTTATTCAGAGGCAATCTTTAGCTAGAATCAATTTATGCATCTTGAGATGACTATGTGGTCAAAGCTAGTTTGTATGAGCTCATAACTTGCACAACATGAAGGGGAGGTCTTATAGACCTACAACAATTGTGAAGGATTGTTATAAACCAACCTTTTAATCTAGGTAAAGGTAGTAAACCAATCGATTCAACTATTCAAAAAATTATTCACAATTCTAGACAAATTTCCATTGAAGAAACATTGGGAATGTTAACATTGCCCGTGATTGTTTGAAAGACTTCCTAACAACATGTTGTCATCGGACTTAAATAATTTTTGTTTTTTCAACAATGCAGGATGGGATTCTAGAGTTTGAACCAATAATCCAGCTCTCTTATCTTTCTAATGTTTCATATTATCAAAATATGAATGGTAGTCACCTTGGGACAATCCCTTATTTTTTGTTGATTAGATAATGTGATACAAAGTTAACTGTAAAAGTGTTCATTGACTAAGGTTCAATGCAAATATATGTTGGTTGATTTGTGAGATTAAAATATTATTACATATAATCAATAACTATTTTAACAACTCAATATTTAGATTGCATGGATAATAGAAGCTTGTTTCATTTGGACGAGAATGAGAAGAACACACTTTTAATTAATTGTGTGTTGAATTTGCAAACATCATTTTTATATTGTAGTTTGTATGTTACAATCATGATGCCTTCTTTATTAGGTCATCAGTTAAGTTATTGTAAAAAATATTTACTTGTGATAATTAGACATCTTAACATGAAATGTATGCAATCAACATAGATCAATTTCAACCTTTAATCTATTAAGCAATTAGAGATATAAAACATCATTGGGGATTAGGTTCCTTAATGGGTATGTTGGTTTGGTGATAAAAAATTGGAATGACCCTCCAAAGGCTCTAGAAGTCATCAATTCTATAGTAAGAGAGGAAGGATTCAAAGATACATTATCACATACAAGGCTATGATTGAGAAAATTAAACACCATGGGGAATGTGAGTCAATGAAGAAGGTCTTACCATAGACGAGGATGAGTGTCTCATGTGGGTCTTATATAGAGAGAGAGACTTGGGAAGGTTAAGGAATATACAAACACATTTTAGAGAGTGGAATATGCAATTATGAACCCACACTTGGATCATGTAACACTATCATAAATATTCTCATGGAGAATAATTATTTTAGGAAATCTAATGTTTACCTATGAATCAAAGATAGGGGGATTAATTTCATCATTTATACATTTAGTATTTGGATAGTGTATTTCTATAGAACTAAAAGAGTGGGAGTTGTGCATAGAATTCTCCGCAATATGCCCAAACAACATTGCAAGGTAAAATTCACCACTTATTGTACTTCGATGAGTGGTCCATATGAATAAAATAAGGCATATGAAGCTTCCAATTTATTTTATAGGATTCTTGGGGAAGACATCATTTTATTGTGGCCACATACAACAAATTTATACAATATTTTTTCATAATAGGGAAAGAAACTCCAAAAAAAATACCAATAGTAGAAAGATAAAGAACTAAGTCTAGCTAAGAGATAAATATCTAACTAAAAAAAAATGCAATAGAATGGCACACCATCACCAAGGTTAGTGTTATGCCTACCTATTCCCATTTATTGGGCTTTGAATAAGGTACATTGATGGTTGCAAACATGAACATAGGTAACACTTTTGCTTGTTTTTTATGAAGAAAATTACAATTTTTTTAGTTTCTTCGGTTTCAACCCCTCTAAACTCTTATTTTCTTTGAGAATTTCATTTTGAAAAAAAAAAAAAAATTCTGAATTATTGAATCCCCTGAATTATACTTAAATTATCGACCAAAGAGTGTAAGTTTAGGTGCTCAACACTATATATACAACCATAAAGGATTTGAATGTTGTTAAAATGTGCTTCTTTTTATTCTATGAATGATGTGGAAATGCAACTAATTATTGAATAGTAAATCACGCATTTGCAAAAAGTAAATCTAATCTAATGAAAACAAATAAAAATATTCCTCAGCCAACCATCAAATCATGGCATGCTAGAAGAAGAATCACATGCCACTCAAAGAAAGATATATATTCTATGGAAAGTGAGAAATCTACCCTACAACACATTATTAAAACCAACACATTGATTCCTCAACCAACCATGTGATCGTGGCATGTTGGAAGAGGAATCCAAAAGCAACTGCAGCTATGGAATGAATGTAAAACGAATTCTTTAACCATGGAACAAGCAACTAGAGAATCCATGGATCTGTGAACAAATGTTATTTCATAATAATATAGAAACATACACACACACACACACAACAAAAAAATGAAAGCAAGCTACAACTATTAAATAAATAAATATCAAGCAATCTATTCTATGAGGGGATTCAACCACCAGTTCTAGCTCCAAAGTGGGCCCTCACTTTGAAGCAAGCAATGTATTGAATCCCTTAAAGAGAAACACTATTTCGAGCAAGCAAGTTAAACAATGACTCTAGTATCACATTATCTAATAGATTCCAAATTACATTGTTCCATTTGAAAGAAAACTAATTGCATCACTTGTTGGCTATGTTGGCTAACTTATCCTAGGCTACAATAATTGATTTAAATACAAAATGAGCTTAGGTATTCCCTGGAACAAATCCCAGTGAAATTGTGGCTCCCTCCAACAAAATTCCTACTCGGGAGGGACATGTTTCTGGCCATCAGTGAATAATCTAAGAAATGACCATTTACTTGAGTTTTGTAACTTCTCCCCTTATTGCATGGCTACATTGAGCTATACATCATCATGCTTAGTGTGCCACATGGTAAGAGGCACATCCTTAATCCCTGTGATTTTGGATTGCAAGGTTCTGAAAATAATCTTTAACTTAATGAAGTATGTTGCAGCACTAATCCAATCCAATGGTGAATTCTATAGAACACACATCTTTCACACAAATGTGAACCATCATAAAACACAAAATTTGATAGCATAGAATTTTGTGTCATACTATTCCACTACATATGAAAATAATACATATGGATTGACTTACATATGAAATCCAAATATACCATCATTTTTATCTCATAATTATGTCAAACACATCAATTCATAAGAAAATAAATACAATGGCTAATAATTGATGATTACGACAATATTTCAAGTATGGAAAGGAATATTTGGGGGCTTATGGAAGGAAAAATAGTTAAGAAAGGATGAGCAAAAGTAGGCAATTCATGGGCTCAACMTACCCCTCAATTGAAAAGTTGCATGTCCCCTTTGCAACAAAAATAAAGGGAAAGGATAGGAATATTAGTTGGATGTCTCTAATTGTCCACCCTTGTTGTAKATTGTTGTCATCTTCAACTGCTCATTGTGGTCCCTTAGTTGTCACTACATTTTGTAGGTATACCTCTACCTATCCCTTTGTTTTTTCTTTTGTTCTTCGACATCTAAATATGAATTTAAATGAATTCGTCAAGTACTAATTCCCTCAAAGGCCTTATATTCCTCCATCTCCAGAGTGTTCTTTGAACTTGTAAATATTAAAACATAAGATAGATGAAATGCTTTGACATACCTTAGAAATTCTTCTACAGTTAGTGGCAATCAAATCTTTAGTGGAGTCAATGTGTGATCAATTATATTTTCTCGATGGAAACTATTATAGTATCAATATTTGTAAGTATCATCCATGAGTCTTGATTGGAAAACAAAATATATACATGGTTGTCTGGCATGCTGAATAGAAGGCCCTATGTACTCATTGATTGATAACTTCCACTCTTCATTAAGATTAGGAAAATTGTAATGTAAACACCACTCTACCATTGTTGATTGAAATAATACACGGATGCATTGTGGACCTATGGTGAGTGTCTCTCATCAACACAATATTTTAGATGATCTAAAATCAATTCCATTAACACTTCCATCATTATTTGTAGCCTCTCTCAAACTCTGCATAGTAGAAGATTTTTGCAACTGGACTTTAATTTTCTTCATCACTTTCCATTTCCATTGAAAATGTGTGTAATTTGCTTGAATATTCATGCATTTCATTTTAACATCAATTTCAATAAGCCTATCCCCCACTACTATGAGTTACTCCTACAATTACATAGCTAGTGATACTATCTTCCACTGCAAGCATGATCTCAACACACAACAATTTCAAATCTCTATGCATAATTATGTGTGGTAGCATTAAAGAATTGTTGGTTGCAGTATTAACACAATAGTGAGAACAAGATTTTCAATTTGTTGTATTTCCAAATGAACATGGTCTAGTACTCCCTACTCTCGCTTAAAAATAGTTTCCATCTTTTCAACTTTATACTTTTCTAACTCATCAAATTTATTGTCTTCATTGCAAGAAATTATTGTTTCATTAGAGTACAACTGAGATAGACTGGTTATGATGATCTCGTAAAATTACACCTCCTTCATTTTCTTCTACAATGTCTTTCTACTTGGAACATTTAGCTTCTAGAAGACTTAATGAATCAAGCAATCACTCCATCTCTCTATTTAATGTAGTAACTATTTGCATAATTATGTATCATTGATTTCATCATTCTACAACTCTATTTTCATTGTTTCCATCACTCTACAACATTGTTTTCATTGTTTTATCACTCTCTGGAATTATTTTCAACATTTCCAATGCTCTACGACATTAGTTTTAGCATTTCCAACACTATGTGGCACTGTTTTCAGCCTCTTTCCTCAATCTTCTCCTTTGAATATGTTTCTTTTTCAAATTTTCTTTTGGATGATTCCACAAGCTCATATTTTGGAGACTCTATTAATTCTTGAGATCATATAGACTTAGAGTCATAAGCATAAAAAAAATATTGATGAGATGGTATCTTTCTCCCACCCCTCCCCCCTATCCCGAGTCGATGAGGTAGGGTATGAGCTTTGGAAAGGGTGGACTAAGTTGATGGGAGTATCAAAAAATAATGTCATGGTTGAGGATAATATGAAATATAGGCATGACACTTTATCCAATGTATGTTTGAAAAAGAAATGGATTGGCTAAAGTCCCGAGGAAAGTGGCCCGATATATCTGAGTTAGCTAAAGAAACTAGTATGAAGATGTGTTAGTTAATTTTGCACATGCTAGAACTCCTTCAAGTATTCTTTTGTTTTGGATTTGGATTTTCATCTTGTAGTAGGTGGATTCTTCATTCTACAACAAACTAAAATCTTCATTTTTTAGCAGAGCGAAACATCTTTGTTTTTACTCGTGTAGAAGAAATTTGGCAATGTTGAAGGCATTGTAAAGTATCATAAATATTAAAGATTGAATATGATGAATATAACATTATCATAAAACACCAAAAATCATGCAACAAATACAAATGACTAGAATATTCAACATAATAAATATGACAGTATCATGTGGCCTCTAGGATTCCACAACAAGCTTTTATTTTTTCTTCTTTTTTCTTAGGAGAACCCTGCCAAAGAATTGGTTTTCGAGTTATCCAGGTGTCCTTCAGTGCTCCAAAAGATTTCTCACCTAAGGATTTTTTCTTTCAATTGCAAAGAGGTAGTTGTCGTCACTTTCCTTTTCAAGCACTCCATTTTCTCATAATTCCTTGTGGGTTTATTTTTCTTTTTTTTTCTTCTCTGAAATTGTCCTTGCTTCTCCAACACTAAAGGTAAATGTTCCTTCAATCACATTCTATTGTCTTGGGAGTCCTCATTATTGTTGGATAGTGTTGAAGATTATAGTTATTCTTAAAGGTTTTCATGGATGATTCATGGACTTTCCAAACCCTTGATCTTCCATTGTATTCATGGATGTATGCATTTTATTTTATTGATTTTTCTTTTGAGTTGAGTGAAAAAATACACGGTTTTCATTAAAGTTAAATTGGCATACCATTTTTCTACAACAACAAAGGACATTGAGTCTTCTTGAAGTTATCTTATGTAGCATTTTCCTCATCACAAGGGTCATGGTGAATTCTTCACTTCCATAGCACGACATTCACTTATGTAGCATTGTTTCTTGATTTAAGTCTCAACACCAACTCTTTATTCTTTGGATTGTGCTATGTACTATGTCTATTTGAAAATTCATGGAAATTCTCCATCTTGTTTGTTCAGTAGCTTACCAATTCCAAAAAAATATCTTAGGTACTTGTATTAAAAAGTTATACATTGCACTTTATTGTGATTGTTTTTCCACTTGGGTGAGCAAAAACAAGGCACTTCACCACCTAGTTAGACCAACAAGGAAGCACAAAAATTGATTAGTTGATTAGTGGATCAGCCACAAAGAAAGTAACATAGAAAATAACAAGGAAGATAAAACTAAACTAACAACGGATAGAACTCAAATGGAAACATGAAAATGGAACAAGGAATAGCCACCAATAGGACTGATCTTCGAATTAATAACACCTAGAAGAAGTATGGGGATTTATGAACCCCCTCTTCCTCCTTGGAGGGCTCTTGAGTCCCCCAAAATAGATCTCTACTCTCCTAACAATGGAGTAACAATGGTGAAGAACTTCTTGTTAAAATTCTCAAGAGGTGAGAAGTATAGCACTTTCTATGAATGCTCAAATAGCTCTCAAGAGAATAGATGGCTTCTCCAAAAGCAAATTGAGCAACATAACAATACTAATGAATTCCTTCTTTGCTTACATCCCTCAAGAATGTATTTATAGGACCATTACAAGCTATTACATAAATAGTTTCAAGTTTGAATAAGGGCCCTTTGAGAGGTACCAGCTATCCCTTCAATAGCCCCAAAGCTAGATTTAAGAACGATTTGGGTGTCTTGTCATGGTACACCTCCATATGGAAGTGGTTGAGGATCAACCAAGTGCATTAATGTGTTGTTTCTGCATATGTGCATGTCTCTATGAGGGTATTCATGCAGACCGCACAATTTGCGCAAATTMTCCTATGTTGGCTCGCGCAAATGTGCACAGGTTGGCTTCGAGGAAACTGCAAAAATATCCATGGGACTTTTTATATAGTTTTGTGACTTGTTGAGTTAGTTCTGTAAATGATGGAGAGTTGTTAATTGATATGTTGTGTTGGTACTTTMTTCAACCATTGTTTGTATTTCTATGAGCAATGTTTTGGTGATCACAGATGCCCCCTGATGTGTGAGGTTAGGAGAATGTGTATAGTTGAAATACAACATTGTTTCTTTTGTTGGTGATGTCATTGTGTAGGAGAGTTGGAGCTACCATAGGGAGAAATGATGAGAGCGATTATGGGGAGGGAATGGGGATAATTATTGGAACCCATTATTCTTTGAGAAAAAAGGATAAAAATATGTGTACAAACGAGGCGGTCATTCCCCATTCTCGTATCATGAAACTAGAATTGTATAACGGTAATTTAAACATGTTGATGAAGTGGATATCTACATGGCCCTCGGAGGAATCAATAATGATAGATGACGGTTCAGATTAGTGAACTGGCTCTGAATCGAGGAATGGAAAATGGTTTAATGTGTCAATAATGTGAAGGCATCGATGGCCTGTCAAATTCATAGGTCTTCGACTGCTACTAAAAACTACAAAGGTCGCATAGTAAGACCCACTCTAACATAAAACTATGTTGAGGTTGAATGTTATGGGGGTCAACGAAATCATAAGGAAATTAGAACTCTTTTTGTTTCGTCCGAGACTGCTCATTAAAAATGGAATGAGAGTCAATATACTTCCACCTTCTTGGATATTTGTGCTGACGTCGACAGGTAGGGAGGCATGACTGCAAGAAGAAAATGGATTCTTCACATCGATTGATCAAAATAGTATTAGAAATTGTACTAGGTAGAATGTGGATGAACTGGTAATTTGGACGAAGTTCAGAATATAAGGGACTCAAGAACTACCCTTGGTTGGGGTTATATGGATGGATGTTAGTAACCGTAAAACATGATCTAGTGTCAGGGGGATGACCAAATGTTGGGTAAACTGTGTTGAATGGATGAGATTTCAAAGATATGTAGGATAGGTCAAAATACAGAGATTTGGGACAAGGATGTTTGTGATACTTGGGATTTTGTCCACTGAAAGGATATTTTGTAGATATATCAATGAAAACGGGATGCCCCAACCAAGGCCGACATGGGTTTCTTTATGCCAAGGGAAAAATTTTCATCAGCTATGATGGAAATCATCTATGAATATGCTAAAAATGAATAAAGAATAATTTGGGTTGAAAGTGCACATACAGAAATGGGTGCCCCAATGAAGTATGGCTTGGCCTGCATGGGGTGCAAGTAATGGAATGTAACTGTTGAAGGGTGGGGGGCCTATGGGTGGGTTTCTATGCCATGTATATGAATGGAGGATGATCGTGCAAATGGGAAATTGATTTTGGATGAGATGGAGGGTTAAATGAGAATGTAGAGGCGCATTTAATGTAACAAGAACCATGTAATTTGGGATTCTGAAATGGGAAGGTTAGCAATATGATGAGAAGAAGCATGAGTTTCATTCTTTGAAGTGAAAAATTGTTAGGACTTATGATCCTAAGGGAAAGGGCAGCATGAGTGTCAATTTGTCAAGGGAAAAATATTTATGAGACAACTCATGTAAGTGGGAATGCTATTGGGTGACAGTACCACAATGCAATGGAGGTGATGATACCAAAGAGCCAGGTCTGATGATCCTAGAGGTGAATTTCAGAGGGTGTGATTGTGATATGCAATTGTTCGCAGAGGGTGTAATTACATGTCAGTTTTGAACATATACTTGAAGGGTGTGTAGGGAGGCCAAAATTCAATAGGTGGTAAGGTTGTTGAACAAGTAYCTGCACACATAAAAACMAAATACCCGGCGTGAAAAATATCTTATGATAAAGAACATATGACAATTATTTGATAAAAGTGATAGTGAGCATGTGTGCATGTGCCCGAGGCTAGGGGAAGGTGCCTCGGGGTGTCAGAATAATTTATAAAGAGGACGATACCAACGTATAGGTGAGAGTGTCAGGATCGTGTTGTCGCAAACTGTGAGGAAAAAGGAGCTCTTGGGATTCTATAGGAGGGGTTGGAAGTTTGGGAGGGGGGGTGTATATATAGACATGGGGCCCACAATGCCATCTCATTTGTACTCATGCAAGTTGAAATTTGGTTGACTATGTTGTTGCATTTGCGAGGTTTGAGAGAGTTTGGGGGCACCTGTTCAACTCACGGGAGATATGGGTAAGTGGTCAAGACCTCTTGCATATTTTGATGTTGTGTGTTTTGGGGATGGGATCCGCACGGAGGGTTGTATGGCCATATTTATTATTGGGGTAGGTTGGTTGTGTCACTAGTTTGATCTAGGTTGTTTATGGTGTGATCATTTATGGAAGGCATAGAAGATGTTGATGGGTGGTCATTATTTTATGTCGTGGTGAGTGGATCAGTGAAAGGAGGGGAAGGGACTTCACTAGATGAAATGCACCATATATCCATGCATGTGTGTG
>JASDQU010735454.1:70545-107681 GCA_032191745.1 Picea mariana
TACGTATGGATAGTGGGGCCAAAGGTATGGATTCTTGCTCCGACAATGGGACAATGGGGTTACCCTGAGCAGGTAATGTAGTCTGATAATGAGGGAGTGATGTGTGAAGGGTTGTTCAAATATTTTGAAGGGTCATAATGATCTAGATTATGCTGAGAACGAAACGAGACAAAAGCAAAAATATAGAATAGAACACAAAAATACAGTGAAACACAACTTCTATTACTACATTAGACAAAAAAAAAAAATGTAGAACACAAACTGGCAGAATGGGGTAGCTAATATCTAAAGAGAAAGAGATGTTGGCTATGCTTCATTCGCAACAAGTTTTACATCAAACTCCATTGCATTCTTAAATGGCCTCCTTCACCTCAATTATATATGAGAGAGTGAGAGGAGAACAATTCCCATGATGCATGTGGGATAAATTAATATAAGTTTATAAAATTCCATAGGCATGTAAAATACTAGGACTTCCTGGGTGGTCACCCATCCCAGTACTACTCTAGCCCGAGCGTGCTTAACTGTGGAGTTATAATGGGATCTGATGCATTAACACTATCTTGTAGGCATGTACATAAGATCATTACATGACGTTTGTAATTAACAAATGAAGATGGTACTACATTCCATTCCCCATCAAAAGGGTGAATAACAAGGTTTATCAAAACCATAGTCTCAAAATGTTGATTCAGTGGAAAAAGTGGTAGGACACTGAGATCCACATGAATCACATCATGCGATGACTCCGGTATTCGATAATGAGTGGGTACATGTATGTAAAATGGTATATTTGGTGGCACAACACACAAGGGCATCTCATCCTTTCATTTATTGGTGTGGATATATAATGGATGTCAATAATGTTAGCGGCAGTGGGGGGCGCTTGAGAGTGTTGAAATTTTGGTATGCTCGTTTAACCATAGACAATGTCACATCATTATCACCCAACCATAGGCATTCACATATGCCACCCCCGAGCACACTAACCTTTACTTAGAATAATTATGGCAAGCCTACTCCAGAACCAACAAATAAACCCTAGTTGTTAATTGCAGCAACAACTCAAGACAAGTAGAGAGCTCATTCTCCAAGGGTAGCGCACAAGAGAGAGAGTCTCGATATCCACAGAACAAGTACCATACACAATTTTAGTTGTTGCAGCTGCACTACTCTCTCTCTCTCAAGGTTGTGCCATACTTAACAAGAATATCACCAAGAAAATGACCAAGAGAGAGACCAAGACCAAGAGATGACCATGTGCCCTTATTCCTCCTTGCAGCTGCAACTACAGCTCTCCACGAGACTTGTACATTGACTGGATATCCAAATGAGCTAAAACGTCCTCTATTTATATCAATTTGTCCAGTGACTTTTTTGGCTGGGCTGACTTGAATTTTTGGTAATTATATTTTTTGTTTATCTTTTTCCTGTGGAGTCGACTTGTATTTCTGGAAGATAATAGTTTAATATTAGTATTCTGCTAGGCTGACATGTCTTCTAGGGTTTCCACACATCTGTTTAATATTATGAACCTTCCAACCAAGCCCCACTTGGCCATTTAGCCACTAGATCCACTAGTGTTTCCATCTCATAGTTGTTTCCTTTATACAGAAAATCATGTCCCAACATCTTTTGGCTAGAATTCTCAATATTCATAGTGTTGTAACATGCACTACTCCAGTTGAATATTAGCACTGCAATCTAATTAACCACTCCCCATTTCCTTGACCAAACCAGTGTTGAAATACCAATATCATTGATTGGCATTTCAACATTCTAAAATATTATTTTATGTCCTCTTTATAATACTCTTTGTCATCTGCAACTTCGCTCAATTTTAAATACCTCTCTTCACTTCCTTGAGTAATTCAATGTGAATAATTGCTTGACCATTCAAAACCACTCTGCTTCAAATGGAATTCTACACTCCTCCATTTGCACTTGTACCCTGCTTTTGTTGCGCACTTTGATAATAGAGGTAGATTTCTTGCTTTGTGCACTTTTAGACAAGACTTGTTAGGTCGTATCTAACAATACCTTCTTCCTACATTCCTATGCTTGCACATAGATATGACTCATCCATCGACGATTCACACCTCATCCCATGATATCCTTTTTCCTTTTCTTGCAACAATATGTGTTGCCTTCATCATATTCCTACCTTCAAGGTTGTGGATTTCTCCTTAACTTCTTGTACATGCAATGCCATTCTTTACCTATTGGATTTATGCTTTGTGTGAGAATATCTATTGATTTTCCTTTGCAACCCATTCAGAATCTATAGCATTTGAATACTAATATTCCTCTATTTTTCCTTAAACCTTTGTCAACCTTGAATCACCTGTTCTGCAACCCTGCACTTCCCTTTGCAACTCTTTGATGCTTCAGCCAATTGTACTAGCTTGACCGCTTCCCTGTCCAATGGATCCTAGGATTAATCTAGAAAAAACCCACACAATTCTCAATTGTGGAATCTTATCCTCTTTATAGAAATCCCTCACTCAACACTTTCTACTAGAGTGTTCCTCCTCTTATTAACAATGTTCTATTAATAAGCTCACCCCTTTTTATTTTGTTAAGATATTACACTTCAAATGTGCCTCTATACTTATGCATAAGAATTATGATGAGTTTCAATACTCCTTACTCATCAATCACCCATGTCGCTCACCTCTATTACTTGGGAATGTTTCTCCAATTTTTTAACATTATTTGGGAAAATTTCACATTGAATATAGTTACAGGGTTCATGGAATCCAATTCCATTCTCTTAGAACTTTATGAAGAACCTGATGCTCCCCTAGAGAACTTAGACCCTATTTCATATTTTCCCCTAGATTACCTTTCCATTGACGATACCCATGCTTCAATCTGATGAAAGAGCCAAAAGTTATGGCTTCCTAAAATTCCATTATGCTCAATGGTGTCCTTCAAATCCACCAGAAACCTTCCTTCTGATTCCTTGAGAATCCTTCGGCTCAAAACTAATTTCTAAGTGGATATCTATATTCTCTTATATAATATATTTCTGATGACTGCTTTCTTGCTCAATTCTGAGCACTGAGAAAAAATTTATTGGCAATTGAATATTGTTGATTTACCTATTTTGTGCACCTTCTCCCAACAAAATAATATCAAACACCAACTTTGACCACCTACAAAGATAATTTAGGAACTAAGGAAAATTTTCTACATGACACATATAAAACTACTAACACTAAAATCACAACAACTCTCTAATTGTCAAACTGACGCTCCAGTAAAAAACTGCATTAATCTGGAAATGACAACATTGCCCCTTTGCACTTTCTCCTGGCTTAGAAATGTTAACCTTGTTCATGGATTCATACACCAACTCTTTTGGGATTTTGGAATAATATCAATTGGGTATGTCCATGACTAGATTTTGAAAGATCTATCATAATTTCACCCTTAACCGGACTCTGGACTATTAGTTACAACCCACAGAAGTTTTGACTATTTTGCATTTTTAGCCCCTTGTGCTACAGGTGTCTTCTTTCTCTTCCTCCACATTTTGACATGACTATATTACAAATATGATTTCATGGTTGTATTCTTTGTTTCATAATATTTCCATAGAGTGCTCATGTGCCTCAAACGGACCTCCGAGCAAAGGGTTATGCCCTCCAGAAGTAAATTGATGCTAAAATTTTCCCTTTACTATTTCAACTGTAACTTTTTCATACCAGCTTTGATTTGCAAATAGAATAACTCGTTGGAAAGATCTCATTGAGTTATTTCATTTAAGCTACAAATACTATATGTGGTGCCTACAACATTTGCAATCATGAAAATTAGAACTCCTAAAAACGTTGTTTAAGGCCTCAAAACAACTTTTCAAGTTCATGACCTTCAAAATCCCGAAAAAAAATCCTAGAAAAAACAATTGTTTCATTGTTATAACATCCTTTAAATCCAATCCATCGATCTCAAAATCGGATGAGATCTTAACCGTTGATCTAAACTCCATCGGTGATCGACAATCGACACTTTCCTTTGGATGCATGCAACACTTTGCTAAAATTGTCGACCGAGCCATCGACCATCGACCCTTTCCCTTGACAATTGATTCGCAACACAACCCTAAACCGTCTAACCCAACTATCGGCCATTGGTTGTCGAAAATTTTCATTTGCGGATGAAACTCCTTACCAATCTATCCGACTCGATCATCGACCAACAACCATTCTTATTGGCTAACGAAAACACTTCTCTGATTCGGCCAACCCAACCATCGACCATCAACCATTCCTTGGATGATATGACAACTATGTTGATGTGGCATGACATGTGGATGTTGGTGTGGCATGACATGTGGATATTATAACATGTCACTTTGGAGGACGTGGCATGACACATGGATATTGACGTGGCATGACACATGGATGTTGACGTGGCATGGCACATCATCACCCACTTTCCTTCATCTGTCATCAACAACTTCTTTTGGATGAACCGACACCTCGTCAAGTTGGCCAAACTCCGAAAGAAATTCTTGACCGTCAATTGAATCCAACTTCCAAACGGCCGAAAACAAATCCAAAGTGTCGATTTGTCTCATTTTCACGACTGTCGAAATTGAATCTCAGTCGTTGATTTAATTCACCTTCAAAACGGCCGAAAATTAATCATGGTCATTGATTTGATCCATTTTCCCAACCTTCGAAAATGAATCTCGTCCATCGATCTACTTCACCTTTCAAACAGTCGAAACCTTAAGTTTTTAAATTGATTAAAATGAATATGGGTCATTGATCTCGAGATCAAACGTGATCTCGGTCGTCAATTCTCTGAATTCTGCCCAATTCTACAACAACCATTAAAATGTGAAATTCGACCTTCCAAAACGAATTTTAACTCTGCAGATTTACTCCATTAAACTTCTCTTTGATGGTTGTGAGGTAAATCTCACTTGAATTTGCTTACGAATTTGGGGATTTTGCTATGATTTTATTTGGTTTTCCCCAAATTCGTCACAAAAAAAATATGTAACAGTGAATTTGCCCGAATTCGCACTGGTTCTTGGCCCATACGGGTCCAGTGTTTGAATCAAAAGCTTTGATACCATAATGTAACGTACCCCAATCCAGTTGAGGAACATTACATATGGAAAATGCATTTAAAATTAAGATTTTCTACTTAATAATTTATTGTAGCTTACCAACGATAGATCACATACATATTCAACCATTTGATTGATACCACGGTTCTAAATGGATCTAACAACATATATTAAAACATGAATGCAATTGTTCAAGCAACAACAAACACACAACATTCGTATAAGAAATTTACACAACGAAATAAACATAATAACACACCAAAAAACTTATCTATTAATAATTAACCAATTGGTTGCATACAAAGAATGAACCTCTCTGCCATAGACGTTGTTGTTCATTTTCTCTCAACAACAGGCCACCCCCGAGATGAGGCTATGAGTCCACAAGAATATTTGATCCTCTAGCTATCCACTCTCCACACATTGCAGCCCCAAAACCTAGGTCTACTCCCACAACAGTTCTAATCCTCCAGCTCTCTTCCCCACAACCTACACAACCCAAGGAATGTACCCCCTTCACTGCTCACAGTCCCTCAAGCTGTACCATTAGTTTATCAGGGCTTCCAATGCACTTGATTGACCAAGAACTCTCAGCTGGGAACTTCAAGGAATTCTCAACTGCTCAAGGAGCGCTCACAACATCCTTCACAAGGCTCTTGAGCCATTTCCTTAATAGGAAATCACACCACATGCACACAAGCCTCTTTGTCAACACAAAACACGACCAAAAAATGGTTTCCTTCAAGAACAATATGGCTAGGTCTCTTCTTGGCACTCACCTTCTTTCCTATTGTCCAAAAACTGCATGTAAAACTTGTCTATGTTATCGCGCAAATTGTAGGTTGGGAAAATCMCAACCCAATCTACTAGATGGCGATAACGGTGAGAGATTTTAYCCACTATTACCTCAGATAAACCSTCCCCTCRTTTTAGTAAAGGAAAAATCCAACACAAGGGGGGAATCTCGAGTGACCCTAGGGGGGAATCTTGAGTGACCTTAGGGGGAAATGAGATGAAAAGTGAGATGATGAAAGTGATGCCCCTATAGGTCAAGTTGTTAAGTGAGAAGTGGCTTGATAATKAGTCTCRGAGATGATTTATGGTTTCCAAGTGTTTGAGTGCCTRCRGAAAATGTTTGTACATCCCCGAGACACAAGAAGAAACATGTATACAAGCTTAAGTTAAGTGGACAAGCAAATTAATCTTGTTGTCAACAGTAAACAAGAGTATATATCAGCAAAGAAAATAATCAATCACTGCATATTTAACCACTTAAAGCATCAAAGAATTGTTGGAGAATGAAGCATAAAACACGTAGATTAATCCCCAATACTTTAGAACAAGCTTTAGTGGTTTTAGAGGGATGTTATATGAAGTTTTCAAGGTAAGTTTATAACAACCAAGTGGCTGTAGCAAATATTTTCCACAACTGCAAGTTTTAACCACAAAAACAAGCAAGTAATCCGACAAAATGTTCACTAATTAGCAGCAGAATGATAATGATGGTTTACTAGCATATTTCCACAGTTAAATTGCAAGTTAGAATCAAAATAGAAGATTATTCGTTGCAGCCCTAATGCTTGTAGCTTTTAATTAGCTATAGCTCAAGATCCACTTGACCAATCTAGATACCCTAGAGGTTTTGACAATCTTAAATCATATAAAAAAGATCCAAGCTTAAACAATTTCAATATATCATGATTTTATGTATCCCAATGCAATGATTGTATTTCTCCAATGCAAGAGATTAGTGTCTTTAACTATTGTGTTATGGAGACTTTAAAATGAAAAAGCTAAGTTATGTTATTTCATTGGGGGTGTAAGCCCTTTTACTCCATAAGGAAAGAAAAACTAGCWAGGAAAAAACCWAGGAGGGTGTAACCCTTTACTTCTCCTAGTATTCATGTGTGTAAAAMATTATTCCAAGACAATTATGATGGGCTTAGTGGGGTTGTATGCCCTTATACTCCCCAAAAAATTAGCAAATTAACCTTATGACCAAGAAAAGAAGCAATAACATGAAAGATTACTTACCTAATTCAAGCATTAACAAGATAAACTCMTTTTAACCAAGAAAAATCCACCATAAAAGCAAAAAATAGCCTCCAAGAAAGATAGCACATTACTTCATCATCCAATAGCCAAGACAAATCATCACAAGAGATAGTAGCAAAGAGAGATAGACAAAATTTCCCAAGTAGGGCGCAAATTTCAACCAAGTCTCCTCTCCAAAATGGGAGAGTTATGTTCAAATGACAACAGATTGATCTTTGTTTATACAAATCCTTGTAAAAGTGTTTGTCCACTTAATTTTAGGGTAACCACAATGTAAGGGGTCAACAACTCTTACTTTTCCCCTTTACATTATCAAATTCAAATTTAACTTTAAAAAATGCACATAAGAAACCCTAATGTGACGTCATCCCTCTAAAGGATGATGTTTTGACACTTTTTGCAAGTCTTTGGAGTAGATAATGGAAGTTGTTGGGCCTTCTAGGGCCTCCCTCTCATGTGCTAGGGTTTCCTCCTTCAAGCCAAACCTTCTCCCATCAAAACATGCCAAGTGTCCATCATCAAAACCTTCACCACCAAAACCCTATCCCTAGGGTGACGTCAAGCTCCTCAAGTGTGATGTTTTGGTCTCAAGAGCAAAACGTTGGGCTAACAATGGGCTAGGATAGATCCTCCAAAGTGTCTCTCATGCCTCTAAAGGATACCATCATCGTTTGGTGTGTGGGCCATGGTATCCATCCTATGGACTTCAAGCCCCAAGGAAACCCAAGCTAGGTTTGTTCTTCCAAATATGTCCACCAACTAGGTCTTGCAAAGAGAATGAATACGCCCTCCAAGAATCTCAAGTCAAATGCATCATGTTAAATAAATCAAATCAATAAAAGAGCCACCTAAGCATGTGCATCAAAAACCACCTTATCAAACTAAACAAGTGCTCAAAGACCCTATGCAATTTGCCAAGTTTAGGTATGGGAGGGTTGACAAAGCAACCTATTAGGTGAATCATACCTTAAGTTTAGGAGTGTTTCCCAAGTGGAACCCCTCTCTTAGTCATGTGGAGAAGATGATATGAATGGAGGCAAGACTCTTGGGCATGGGGCTCATGACAAACAAGGGATCATAGTGTCTCTTTTATGGGTGTCTTTGTAGAGGGTGTGTTGCACCTTTGTTTTCAATGCATCATTTTTCCAAGCCCATTTATTGCCATTAATTAATTAAGGTCCAAACACTGGATAATCCTTAGAGGTTAATCGATTAGCTTGGGGGACAATACCACAGAGTCACTTGAAGCTAAAGGTACACAGTGTCATATGCATGGAAAGAAAGGGACACTGCATGTGTGTACACACCTCAACAAGTGGGACATTTAAATAATGTGAATTTTGCTTTTGCAGGTCTTTGATTTTTTAAGAGAAGCATTTCATTATTCTCAAGACCTCTTTGGGCGAGCATCTGGAAGGTTAATAATATGGTTTTATCTTTTTCCAGCTACATTCYCTTGGGCCTTTAGCCCCTTCTTCCCATGAAATGAGGGACAATYCCTTCTTGGGTCAGTACACCCGAAAATCCCAAAAGATAAGGAAATGAGGGGATGAAGTGTGGAAAGTGGCAAGTATGGTCGAAAATGGTACGATGACCTGTCAAGGGGACCTCCCAATAGCAAACATATCCCTAAGGGTGACCACTTACYAGGGTGCAATGTCAACCACCAAGGTGAAACAGGRAAAAGATCATAATTTCCAAGAAGACGTTACATAATCAAAAGCAGTCTCGAATGCAACAAACTCAAATGCCTYAAATATTGAAATGGCACTTACCATGATACMTGGCTTATACCTAATGGAGCTAGACCCAATGTCTTCCGAAAGYCAGTTGATGTGGTGGATACCCTCATGATGAACCTGAGATCTGTGGTGGTGAGGCRGGCCTCTGTCTATAGAAGTGGACGTTGTCAGCGATTTGTTGCTCGGTAATCCATGTCTGCAACTTGAGGACCTCGAGACATCRTCTCCTTAGTTATCCCTAGGAAATGGGGATAACAGTCCCTATTCTGCCTACGAATTTCATTTCTTCTCCATTTCTTGCTTGACTCTCACTCTTCCCAAATATGATAGTGCATGCTCCCCAATAACTATGGAATGTGACCTCTCACACCCACCCTCTTACATGAGTTAAATGATTGGCTTTAGAAACACTCAACAACAAATAGAAAGTTATACACAATGATAATATAATTCAAGAATGTGGATTGTATTAATACCCATGAATAATCCCCCCTAGACCTCCTCTCTCTTGTGGAATCATAGCCGCCCAACGTTTTTCATCCCTTTCGTATCGCAGCGAACAATTACTATTTTTATTAATTATTCAATGCACATAATATACAATTTGGCCTCTGGCTTCATTCAATCAATACAGGCTCTTCGCCTCAACACATCGGATCACCAGCCTAATTCACATTTATACAATTACATTATAATTCGCAGGGATTAAAACCAGAGATGTTACAATGCTCTGGTATCGAAGACTCCTTACATAATGCGTATGTTAGAATTAAAAGGATTGCAAATGCAGTTAGAAGAATTGTTGAAGAAAGGCTATATACACCCAAGTGTTTTACCTTGGAGAGCATCAATATTGTTCATGAAAAAGAAAGATGAGACTTTGAGGCTATGCATTGATTTTATATTGCTAACTAAAGCTATTGTGAAGAATAAATACCCTCTACTTAGAATTGATGACCTCTTTGATTAGCTAAGAGAAACAAAGATATTTTCAAAGATAGATCTGAAATCATATTACCATCAAATAAGAATAAAGAATAAAGACATTAGCAAAACAACTTTTAGAACCAGGTATGGGCACTATGAGTTTGTAGTGGTGTCATTTGGATTGACAAATGCACTAGCTACTTTCAAGTGCTTGATAAATGACATATTTAGAAATTACCTGGATAACGTTGTCATCGTGTTCTTAGATGACATGCATATTCCAAGTTAGAGGAAGAGCATGAACAACACTTGAGGTTGGTACTAAAAATGTTAAGAGAACGTTAATTGTATGTTAAGTTGAACAGGTGTTTTTTTATCGGAGATTGATCCATTGCTCGAGACACATAATTTCAGAGGAAGGGATAGCAGTGGATCTAGAAAAGATTGAAGCTATTATAGAATGCCCAACACCAAGGAGTATAATAGAGGTAAGGTCATTCATAGATAGTAAGGGCCAAAATCTTATCACTGATATAAGAACTTTGATATGGTAGAGTCACTCATGGTGATAATAATCCCTAGGACCCCATTGCCATTGAAATATATAAAAAAGTAAGAATTAAATTTACGTAGTTGGAATTGATGGGTTCTGTTAATGGGCCAATGATAAATTTTCATATAAACCCAAATATATGGAATTAATTTTTTTAAGTTGGGTTATTTGTTAGAGAAAGAAGGTAGAAAACAACCAGAAATAGATAGGGAAAAATGGGGTAAAAAATAATTATCTTGTGAGTGCATTCCTTAATAAAGATAATGAAAGCCGGGCTGAAATCTCCAGTTTTTTTCAAGCCCCTTTTCTTTGTCCACCAACACCAACATATTGTGAAGCTTCAGGTCTCTATCTACCCAAATTATATTTCATTAGTTGAAATCTTGTCTACTTCATATACATACATAATAAAAATAATTCTATTTTATTAGTGGAAATCTTGTCTATTTCAATGTACATGTATATATAATAAATATGTGCAAGTTAAAAGGTTTTGGTTCTTATTACTTTGTATTATCATTTTTATTGGTTTTACTCTCTAGAAAATTCTTGGGTATTTTCCTGTAAATTCATAATAAGTTTTGCAGAGGAGAATATGATCAGAGGTTTTTACAGCAGTAGAAACATTTTCAAGACGTTAGAGCATCCCACTTTTTATTGTTCAGCATAAAAAAGTGTACTATAGAGCACTGCAGAACATATTGGTCACATACGAGCTAACACATTTTTTTTGCTAAAATACTTTTCTAAATAAACTAAACCCAACCTATTTTTTTCTCAAGTTGTAAATGAACAAATAACTTCAAGTAAATCATTCAGTATGACGAAGACCAGAGTTCCTTGGTGCTAGCCTGTAAGTATAAGTTATGAACTAGAGGACATTGTTGCAATTTGGCAGGTGGATAAAGAATTTTGAAAGAAAACAATCATTGTAACTCTTACCAATAACTACTAAGACATGTCTAGTGCCAATGGAATTAATAATAAACACGACGATGCATGCTTGCCTTCCGAATCTAGATTGCATATCTCCTAACACAAGAGTCCAAGTTCTTGCCATCTTTTGCATGGAAAGAGAGTATTCATGTAGGAAAAATTTTCGTATTGGAATCTAAAACTCAAATGGTAAGATTTCACTGTCCTGATTGAACACGAAGACAACTGCCGTTATATTGATGCAAATAACCAGGAAGAGAAGGAAGGCAAACTTCATACATAGACACAATTAAAATTAAGATACGTGCTAAAAATGAAACTCCAGAGAAGTTGGTTATTCTTTTTCCGATTGTTGGGATGTCTCATCCTGCCATGTTGCTTGCCATTGCTGATCATAAAAAGTTGATTCCCTCACTAGCTGCTTTATTGTCTCCAAATCTTCATTCTTTCGAATCAATAGAACTCCAACAACTGTAACAAATAATAAAAGTTTGCCGAAAAAACTGCTCGTTTGATCCACAATTCCAACTCCAGTCAAGCTATCAATGAAATAAGCCATGAAGAATCCTATCATTGCAGCACGACCTGCACCAAATAAATCACAAACAGTACCAAAGTAAAACACAGATAAATGAATTACACCAATGTTAATGTCAGAGAAAAAAGAAGGCACATACCATTCAGTAGTTCTGCCTGTGGCAAATGGAACCTCTTAACCCATGCCCACCATGGTACTATAGAAGTATCAAAGACAACAGGATCCTTGTTGCTAGATGTTTCAGGGTTATCTTCTAGCCATTTCCTCCTACGCACCTCTATTAAATAGATACAGAAAAATGGCTCAAATCAGAACAAATTACCAAAATCAGCAATAAGCCTTAAATGAACTGGAAATTAATTTCCAGTTCAATAGTAGCAAAACTAATCCTAGTTTATCATTACCAATGTGTATAACTTGTAGAAAATTGAAATGTTATTAGCCACCCAAAATTGCAGAACTCTTTCATTTTCTAATCTCAAATTTAAACTTTTGTTGTTTTTATCACATTCTCGTTTTTTAATGATACAACCTCTTGTCCTTTGTCCCCTGTGCTTTTGTTCTTTTTATCACATTCTCATTTTTTAATGATACAACCTCTTGTCCTTTGTCCCCTGTGCTTGTTTGCTAGGCCTTCCCCTCCCTCCTTTGTGTGGTCTGTGTGCATGTGTGTGTGATAATAACCGGAATAATAACAGTAGAATAACTCATTCCTGTGGCATCTTGGAATAGCTTCTACAACTATGAAGTCTCCTTCTGTTCCTTTCTACAACAACTAGCACAGATTCCATTCTCAGGGCATTCCTTTATGGGATCTACCTGAGAAATCCTAAAAGCGACTGTCCCAATCCCAGGAGTTTAGATCCCACTGTTGCCAAAATTGGATGGTTTATGTCGTATATTGCTGCTTGCATAATCATTAAAGTCCATTGTAGGAAGATTACATGATAAACAACAGGCCAAATACAATATAATCATGGCTATAACGATACAAAATATCGAAATTGAATATGAGGAGCTGATTGTCACAATACAAAACATAAGGTGTATATATATTACAATTATACACCTGATTGAATAAGAATGACTATTAAGCCATAACCTTCTGGTACTCTCATTAATAGAAATAAGAAATTATGAATATATTCGGTATATAAAATATCTTCCCTTGTTAAAATGTTTTGACCTCATCTAGTGAAACAGTCTTACACACCACACCTGATGAGACTGAAACAAAAGTTATTGTAAATTCTCATGTCCATCCTAGTGATCCAATTCTCAAGTTTGAATGCCTCTGCCTGCAGCTTCGGTAGGTCCCATATTTCATATGTAATTTGAAGTATTCTTTCAATTTGAGTTAGAGGAAAAATTCCTAACTAACGGAGCTCCAAAGAAAACCAATCACTTACTAATGAGGCACAACCTCCTCTCCTTAAAGATTGTTTCTGGTAATAATGGAGAATCGAGCTAATTAATTCTTGAATGTCATCAAAATTGCCCCTAGATGTTTCCCCATTAAGGGCTTTGGTGAACACCGTGATGGTCACTCACTCCACACTTTGATTTAATTTGGACATGAGTCAATCCTATTACATCTACTCGGCAACCTCTAACCAATACGATGACTTCAAATTCGCTTTCCTTTTCTCTGTTGGGGATTCTGTGCTTCTCCCATTGAATGAACATTAAATGCACTATCATCAATGAAAGGTATCATTTTTTACACTTGGCCTCACATGACCTGAGAAAAGGGGAATTAGTTTGAATCCCATGGTGCCAAGCATTTTTGTTTATAATTGCACTGAAAGACGCTAGATGTTCTACATCCCAGGTGGGGAAAGCCCCCCTGCCCACCTCCCCAACACACAAGCATAGATCCATCTTAACCCTGGATCTATGAAGGACCTGGAGGTTTGCACTTGGAGATTTTTTATCCTTCTTGGTGCTTAATAGATCCAGGGTTTCCTTTTAATCTTATCTTCTGACCACTCAAGGGTAGGAAACTTCTTCTGAAAATAAATCAAATGTATTGTTTCCCAAACTATGTAAGACAGTTTAAATTTTAATTACCAACAAAAATGATGTCTCATTTGGTCATTCTAGAACGAAAGTTCACCCTTTTCTCAAACTAAAGAAGATAGCAAATCTCCCAAGCTGTATTTTTTTTCATTTATAACTGTTGCAAGTCTATCAAAATAAAAATAAAAACCTAAAAAATAAAACCATGTACTTGTCCAATGGCAGCTCCAGAAAATGTGAATATGATCATCTTCCTCTGCCACACATACAGGGCACAAAGATGGACAAATATTTTGTAGACGTGACAATAATATGAGCCATAAGGTTACATATGTTATAACAAAAATCTATGACCATTATTGTAAGGCTCACGCACTTGATGCCCTTCAACATGTAGACACCTCTCTAATATCACTTAAATTGGTATTAGCAAGCAAGCATTGGATGCTGTAATATAACTAATAAGCATACTTTAATGACAATAGAGACAAGTGTGCTTGATAGATATCTAGTCTATTACAATTCCATTCCTTAAATGGATTGAGAGGAAAAAGGTATGAACCTAGTTTGATAATAATTGATAGATTTGTTCATAGAGCTGTGGTCCAGCAATAAGTTGGATTGCATATGGTGATGATGAGCTGTATGTTTAAAACCCAACAAGTGTGCCCTCCGTATTAATGGGACTAAAGCATACCAAGCCGAGTGCAAATCCAGAGTGGCTCTAATGGACTAGATMTGATATGTGCCTAAGCACACTTTTCATCTATGCCAAGCCTTTCCTAGTCTTTAGTGTGCCCAACTCTTTCCAAGTCTCATTGCACGAGACCTGTTGAACATGACCAACAACACCTTCCTCTCATTGCACTTGCACTTGCCATCACGCACAACCAATGTTACASTTATCGTTATCGGGAATTTATCGCTGGGGGTCCAAAATTGAAATTATCTGTAATATCGGGGAAATTATCGGAAATTATCAGAAATTATCGGGAAACTTAAAAAAATACAAAAATAATCATTTTTTTTCAACTATTTAAACTTCTAAAGCAACATCAACATCAAACAAACACATTGTCACATAAATATGAAAATAAAACTGTAATATAAGATATATAAGATGTCAAGTGGTAAATCAAACATCGATACTTGCAATTCAACCTCATTATGTTATGGCCATCATAAGGTATACCATACTCCCACATTGGGTCCAATGGTTTTGGCATTTTGAAATGTGTGGATCACTGATTAAATTTGTAAACCTATGGGACAAAAAAAATAGGGGAAATTTAGAATCTAAATACACAAAAAAACTTCAAAAATGCTACAATTAAACTACCATACCTACATAACTGTTAAATCCTCCATTAAAAAGGGGCAAAACAAGTTATATCTAATGGACATGCAAACCCTATACTAAATCTTGAAAAACAAAGAAAATGAGGGCATAATTTTGTTTACATACCTGGTTCAATGGATATGGTAGATTGGAGTAGATCCCCACTCCAAAAATGCTTACTTGATGGCACCGAAAACTATGGATTTTTCCTTGTTTGCTTGATGGAAAATGGTTACAACACCATTAGAGCTCAAACCCCACAAGCAACATTTGCAAAATGAGGAAATAAAACCCCAAAACCGGTTTTATAAGCCAAAAGGCGCACAGAAACTTAGCAGGCCGGTAATTTCCTATTTGTCGTGATATTATCGAGAATTTCTCATGATATTATCGTAAATTTCTCGCGATACTATCGGCAAGCTTGTGTTTGGCGATATTATCGTGATAAATGTAACACTGCGCACAACCAATGCCTTATCTATAGTGCACCATTAATCCTACATTGTCATCTAATCCATATGGCACTGTTACCCCTCATTTTTGCATAAGTGGTGAGTGTGTGATTTTCATCACATGACAAATTTTTAGGGGTAACTTACAGGGATGATGATGGGCTTGAGATGCACACCTTTCATTTTTTCTTGGGGGTAGTACATTTTGGTTGAGCATAGTGATGACTGTGGATACTCCATGATGTTGCATGAGATGTTGATCCAGTGGACTACGTGATTGATTGTCTTGGTTCATGTCGCTTTCTTCATGATGACATACTCCTTGGTGTTGATAGATGGTGCTATGGCCTATTTCTTGGCGATCTTCATGCCTTTGATTCAGCTTGCTTGATGATGGTGCTAGTTCCTTGTTTCATGGTGTTTCTCCTTGCATGTTTGTATGGTATGATGGGATATGGCTCTTGAGGAAGAGTGCTCTAGAATTTTATGTGTCTATTTTACTCTTATGATGATGCTTGACAAAATAGACAAATGATTTCATGGAGCACCTACCTCCTTGCCACTTATATCACATGCATTGATACTTGAGGCTTATGATGGAGTGCCCTAACTCCTGGAGTGTCTATTGTACTCCTACAGTGATACTTGATGAGATAGATAATAGATCTTGCAGAATGCTCACCCTCTTAGTACATTTTGGAGCAACCTAGGGTTTTAGGCTGACATTAACATGGTTGACAACATCACACTTCTTGAATAGAGAGCCCAAGGGTTTATGGTGTCTATCTTGATCTCGTGATGCTACTTGATGAGATAGATACTCAATCTTGGGGAGCACTCCACTCTATCATAGATTTCCAGCATTTGGCACAATGTTCAGGTGATTTTCAACTATTGGATGAGGATGGATGACATGGTACCTTGTGTTGAGATTATGGTAGCTGCGAGAGGTATTTACCTCCACGTGTAAACCTGACGAGAATAGAATATTCCGGAAAGCAAGAAGAAACCCTAATGAGTTGGCTGATAACCCTAGAAGACAAGTCATCTCAAGAGGATAACTTGTATTAGGTTATTAGCCTCCAAGAGAAGAAGTCGACTAGAAGAAATATTATATACTAAAGAATTAGTACCCAGAATGAGAAGTCGGGCCTGGCAATCTGCCAAATTTAGTATAAATACAGGAAGCTAGTCTTCATTCTGGCCAATATTCTCAGAACTGCAGAGCACACTTGTGCGCACTGCAGTTGGGCAGTTTTGTGCACAAGTTTGGAAGAGAGTTGTTGTTGCAGCTGCTACAGCTAACAGATTTCATTTTGGCTTGGACTTTCTCTTGGTTATGGTTTGGACTATCTGGTCAGCTCTTGTTTGGTGCGCTATCCTTGGAGAAAGGTGCGCTACCCTTTGTTTGGCTATCTAGCCTAGGGTTTGCTTCCGGAGTGATTCTCTATCAAGGTTAAGGTGCTCGGAGGGTGGCTTCAGCCTATGGTTGGGTGACAATAGTGATATTGTCTATGGTAAAACGAGCACAATCCATCAAATTCTAACAGGTTATGGGCCCAGACCTCCTTCATTCAGTCTAACCACTAGAAGGGAGCATAGCCATAAGGATACTAAGCTCGTTGAAGAACTGCCACTAAGGTTTCTAGCAAGAGCAGTTACCAAAGCACTGTCGCTAGGGTTACTAGCAGGTGTAGTTGCAGAAACCCTAATCCTCTCGTTGAGGCACCTTAAGTGAAGGGATTGACCTAATTTCTGGATAGACTAGTGCGCCCCAACCTAGCGCACCTCCTGGTACTCTCAGCAAGCTAAGACGTCAAGTTTGAGTTTCTGGTCAAATCTAGGGTTGATCAAGTCAAAGCAGCCATGACTTACTCTATGAAGTCAGAAAACAAGTTAGGTGGAGCTTCTAACTTCAGAGCGTGGAAGACAAGGATTGACCTCATCCTTTCCAAGAATAAAGTGTTGGATATCGTGAAAGGAAAGATCGTCGAACCAGAGTTTGAAAAAGGAAAAGAGAAGGAACTGCAGAACATTGCAGTTATGGAGAAGTTCAAAGACAGTGACATCAATGCCATGAGTATCATAGTGGACTGTATAAAAGACCATTTGATACCCTACATCTCCCATCTTGACTCATCGAAGAAGATGTACGATGCCCTAACAAACCTCTTCTCAGTCAGAAACATTAGACAAGTAATGAGTCTGAAGAATGAGCTCCGTGACATGAAGATGAATGATGATGACAGCATAACATCATAACTTGTGAGGATCTCTCAGTTAAGAGATCAACTACAAGCTATTGAAGAGATCATCTCAGAGAAGGAACTGGTAAACATAATACTCAACGATCTTCCCAAGACATGGGATGCATTTGCCGCAAGCATGAACACAAGGAAGGAGTATCCTACATTTGAAGAACTTTGGACTTGTGCTCAAGAAGAATCAAGGATCAATGCAAAAGAGAAACCCCAAAAGAAGTACGATGATCAAGCCTTTACAGCACGATTCAAGAATTTCAGGAACAAAAGGAAGTTCAGTTCAAGGAAGAAGCCAAATCAAGAGAAAGACATGTCATAAATACAATGCTTCAACTGTCGAAAGTATGGTCACTACAAGAATCATTGTCCCAAGCTAAAGAAAAGGAAGGGGACACACGAAGCATCAGTTGCCGAAGAAAAGGAACCTACAAAGAAGACCAAGCAGGATAAAACAAACTTCTTCTTCTAAGACAAGGTAACAATACTCTTCATAGTTATTGTACATAACATGTTTTCTGTACATATCTTGCATATCTATTTCTTAGAAGATAATGTGTTCAAAGAGAAACTATACCTATGGAAGAAACAAAAAGGATTGCTATCATTATGACTACAAGTCAGATAATACAAATGAAAGGATGAAGTACATCAAACAATTCATGTGGAAGTTATTACATAAGTAACAGCTGCAAGATAAGCCGAAATCAGAATTAATCTTGAAGTAAAAGAGAAGAAGTAAAAGACAGGAAGAAGTCAGCAATCAAGAAGAAATTGGAGAAAGACTTATGACACCTTGCAGAAGGCAATAAGGATGCAGACGGAAGCGTGGATTATGGAAGGAGTCGATTATATATTTCCAAAAGAAAAACATGCACTCATACATGAAGCAAGGATTAGGAGGGAGCTAATCCTATGATCCATTGAAGATGATGAAGTATATATCCATGGTAGCAGCCATGAAAGGCAGTACGTGTTCAGTTCAACCTTAGAAGAAGTCTTCTTTGAAGAGCAGCCTTAAAGTATCCCTGGTTGTCCATCCACATCCGTGATCCTATGATGAAAGAAAGAAGTGGAATCTCTAGGCCATGGAATCTATAAGAAACTCCATGGACCCAAGAGCTAAAGAGAAACATGAGGAAGAACATGAAGATTCCAAGAAGGAAAGAAAAGCCAGAACAACTAGTTATTGTATCAAGAATCACAAGATTACCAGCCTAATATGAACTCACTAAAAGCAATCAAGCAGAGGAACTGGAAGTTGTGATGAAGAACAATGTATGGAAGACTTATGAATGAAAGCATTGCGAGATCTAGAACTAGAGGTTCTCCCAGATGGAGGGAGAAGACTATGATGATTACTCGTTCCAGTAAACCAGACACACCTCTACACGAGTCATTATATCATCCGCAATATCCATGGGTTGGAGTTCCACATCAGATGAACGCAAAGACTGTTCTCCAAAGCAATTGAACAAAGAGCATATGAAGAGCAACCTCAAGGCTTTGAGGCATACCATAAAGAGACCCTTGTATGCAGATGGAAGAAGACAACTTGGTGGAGAACCAACAATGCACAACAGAAGCGTGGTGAAGACTTTCTATAACAGAGATATTGCATTAGAATGATTACTCAGAAGATCAGGATGATGAATTGCCAATCCATGACAAAGATCTCATGATGACAGAAGAAGTGCCACATGGATATGTTCCAGTTTGACCCTTGCCACGATGTTGTGAGCTAACAAGAACCAAAGAGGAATCCAACAATGATATACTTTATTGATAAGAGCTATATGAAGCCTTCAGAGAAAACCAGTGTTCCAGACCGAAGTACATTTGAGATCAAGCATTACATTCTCCATGATGAAGTCCAGAAAGGAGAAAGTGGTTCTCCAATATATATCTCCACAGATGAGCAGATAAGCAAACATTTTGGTAAAGCTTATGTCCAAGATGAAAGAGCTTGCGTACTCAAGTTGGAGCTCGTGGAGACGACTTCCTTATTGAAAAAGGAAGAGATGACTCCTAGGTTGGGAGGGAGCACTGATGTGTTATTGATTGATGGACAGTCATTTTTCAGTTAGAAAAATGGTCCAGGATGAGCAGTGCCTTTCCAGATTCGGAAAGTGATTTGAGATTTCTGACGGACAGGCATTTTCCAGTTCGGAAAATGGTCCAAATCGAACGGTCATTTTCGTAATGAAAATGGTTTGATGGATTGTTGATGTACCATAGACAGCGATTTCCCATTGTGGTTAACATGGGGAATGGTCTAGGGCAGTCTCTCTTCTTGAGGGTTACTCAAGAAGACTGGCCCGCCTCGCCGGACAACGATTTCCCATTGTGGTTAACATGGGGAATGGTCCGTTTTTGGAGGTTGGTGCAGGACAGTCATTTCCTTAGGAAATGGTCCAGACAGTCATTCCTTAGGGCAGATTCATTCTCTCCAGGTTGCACTTTGTTTAGTGCCGGGGGAATGGCCCAGGGTGGGGAATGGTCCAGGTTCAGCAATCAGGGACAGACATTCCTTAGGGCAGACTCATTCTCTCCAGGTTACACTTTGTCTATTGTCGAGGAATGGCCCAGGGTGGCGAATGGTCCAGGCTCAGAAATCATGACAGTTATTCTTCCTTGCTTGAGAAGAATAGTCCAGATAGCTCATCATTGATGTTTTACCTTTTGAGGGCAGATGCTCTTCCAAGATCTCATAGATGTGAGTGGAAGAATGGCCCAGATGATTCAGTTTATATCATAACATTGTTTATGTGCAGGTTGATATTAGATGATTGTTATGAAGACTGTATGTCTCTAGACAGTAGATGTATGCTACTGTGGTGGATGTGTTCCATTGATTATGATTATATGTCATTGATCAAGTATCCGTGTGCTACTTGGTGTGGTAGTGTACCACTGGATAATAGTTGTGTACTACTATGGATAGACACAGTTGTGTTCTATTGAATGACTTTGTTCCGATTGCCTTGAAGACTATCAGTAGTGTTGGAAAATGTTTAATCAGCTAGATGGATGATCAATGGACAGAGATTTCCCAGACAGAAAATGGTCCAGGACATTTATTCTTCCAGGACATATGTCCAGATTAGAAGAATGGTTCTTGTGTCACTCTGTGGAGTGAGTGACTTATCCAGCATCATGTCTGATTACTCAGATGGAGTATGGTTTCAAGAGATGATGCAGCTGATGACACTGATAGTGATGATGGTGCTCATGATCTAGTCATGAGATAGTCTATATGACCATGTTGATGCTACTGGGTGAATGGTATGTTTGTGCTCAAGACCATTACCTTCAATACCTCCCTAGCTAGGAGGGAGTGTTGATATTATGGTAGCTGCAGGAGGTATTTACCTCCACGTGTAAACCTGACGAGAATAGAATATTCCAAAAAGCAAGAAGAAACCCTAATGAGTTGGCTAATAACCCTAGAAGACAAATCGGCTCAAAAGGATAACTTGTATTAGGTTATTAGCCTCCAAGAGAAGAAGTTGACTAGAAGAAATATTATATACTAAAGAATTAGTACCCAGAATGAGAAGTCGACCCTGGCAGTATGCCAGATTTAGTATAAATACAGGAGATCAGTCTTCATTCTGACCAGTATTCTCAGAACTGCACAGCACACTTGTGCGCACTGCAGTTGGGCAGTTTTGTGCGCAAGTTTGGAGGAGAGTTGTCGTTGCAGCTGCTACAGCTAGCATATTTCGTTTTGGCTTGGACTATCTCTTGGCTATGGTTTGGACTATCTGATCAACTCTTGTTTGGTGCGCTATCCTTGGAGAAAGGTGTGCTACCCTTTGTTTGACTATCTAGCCTAGGGTTTGCTTCTGGAGTGATTCTCTATCAAGGTTAAGGTGCTCGGAGGGTGGCTTCGGCCTATGGTTGGGTGACTGTTATCCCTCACTTTCAGGGATAACTAGGAGATCATGTCTCGAGGCCCACAGGTCCTAGACATGGAGTACCGAGAGCAGAATTGACTTTGGCATCGCCCTGGAGGGCCCAACTTTTCTTTCTTCCAGCATCTTTATCTTGTCAGTAGCAGCAGCATCCATCACCATCAGCTTGGTCCTGTGTCAGAGAAGGTTCTTGCTCTATGAGGTAATTAGTCTGGGTATCATGGTATGTGTCACTTTGATCATCAAAACCATTGAATGTATGCATCTGATTCCTTTTATTTCTAACAACTGCTTGGATCTTACACTTGCCCACTTGACCATGTTTTGGGGGGATTGACAGGATGCTCTAGCAAGCCTGTGTCTGTAGGTTTTGGTTTGCCACTGGGGGGATTTCTGAAAAGCCATCGTCCTCTCCCATCATAGTACCACTTTTCCATCTTGTTTCCCACTCACCTATCCCATTCCACTTGTCCAGACATGGGGTTGACCTATTTTCAGGATTGCACCTTATCTCATGGGAAGAAGGGGCTAAAGGCCCAGAAGGTAAAATCAAGCGGGTAAAAGATAAAAGCCTAAAAATAAAACCTCGAGATGCTTCGCCCAGGTATCCCCGAGAAAGCAATAAAAAGCTTCTCAGCAAGAAACAAGAGGGACCCGCAAAAATGATAAAACAAGGCCTAACCAGAGGATAGGGGGTCTCATCATGAGCCAGCCTATTAGGTCCATGGGTATCTAACAGTATGACATTGCCATTAGTTGGTCACCACGCCAAGGCAGTGGCTCTTGGTTGCATGGCCAAGAGAAAGAGGGTCTCATCACAAGCCAGCCTTCTCATTTCTGTGAAAATACTTGTGGGTAACGTTGTCACCACTGGTCACCACGCCAGGGCAATGTCCCCTGATTAGCTCTTGAACAAAAAGCAATAAAAGATAAATAATAAAAAGAATGAAGAATAAAAGGCAAGAATGGGCTTGGAAAAAATGCATCCATGACAAGTACAGCTCACCTTCTACAAAGGCACCCATAGGTAACATTTTTTGCATCCTTGGCCCTCACTGCACCCACATGTTTGGACATCCCCTGACCACATCACCCACTTACATGGCTTGGATGAGGTCTTTTCCGAGAACTTTCCTTCTTCTGTGGACACTCGCCCAATAGGACGCCTTGTCCTTTTCTCCAAACTTGTATTGTAGGCTTGTGTAACGTCTTTGAGCTGTTAACTGATGTATTAAGGATTTTATGCACATGTTTAATAATATTGATGATGAGATGTGAATGACATTGCTATGATCCCTGTGACTGATGAGCCCATGGAGGGCGTAGCTTTTGATGTGCAGGACCATGCCCGACGGACAGGTACCATTTTGGACCGGTACACATGGGGAGATGATCAGTTCGGACCTCCATGGGGCTGAAGAGCCCATCAGGTGGATGAGACAAGATAGAGATGGATCAGGGGCTTTGCACCAGAGAAGAAGAGGACGTTCCACCAGAGGCACCCCGACAAAGCTTGACCCAGGGGGGATGGCCCTTTTTTAGTGGAACGTTGGCCTTGGAAGGCCTAGGACGTCACCATCTTGACCATGACGTCATCGAGCATCATGGATGGAGGCAGACTAGGCAGCATTGGCACATGTGGCAGGTTGGAGAAGCCCAAGGAGGGCTAACGTTTTGCTCTAGGATGCCCCATTTGCCCTAGAAGGGGTTGACGTCTCACTTAAAGGGGCTTATTACTTCTTTTTATCTTGATTAGGGTTTTAATTTGACAATTTAATGTAAAAACATTATGATTTGGTATTTTGGCCTTGTCGGCCTTTTACATGACCTAAAATGTAAAATTAGGTCATGGTACTGTATAAATGAGGGATTTTTACCTTCATTTTTTTGGGGAACACAACTCACTCACTCATTAGTGAGGTCTGAAATTTGTGCCCTCTCTTGGGTTATTGGTTGATTTAGTGATACGCACTTGTTGAAGGAGGATTATTTGGGCATGTTTTGGCATTTCTCTTGAAGGAAGGTGTTACAACTAGGGTTTGTATTAATATTTCTTGGTGAATTGTAAGTATTTTTCTGCAAAACTTCTTGAATGAATGGTTGTAGTTTAATTTCTTGCATATGTTTATGATTTTGCTGAACAAAACCCTAGGTGACAAGCACACAAGTAGGTTCTTGTCTCATGTCCCCTTTGAGAGAAATTTTTATCCATTGAAGAAGAAGAGAGCCTAGTTGTTGCTACACTCTCTCTCTCTCTCTTCATTTATTGCTAGCCGTAATATCTAAAGGCCAAGAAGAGAGAGACGTCTTAAGCCTAGGTCTACTACACTTGGGGCCGTTTTTTCTCTAGGGTTTGCTGAAAAGGCCTTGTTGTAGCAACACCTTGCTTCATCAAACCCTCTAGTTTTGGTTTTATGCTTCATCTTTCAGCTAGTCGTTTTGCCATCTGAGTTAAGGAAGGAGGAGAGAGCACTGAGGCCTAGTTCACCTACACCAAAGTGAGCCTCTCTCCCCTAGGGTTTTGACTTTGAGGCCTTGCCTTAGCAACACCTCAAAGTCTCTCCCTCTAGTCCTTAGCCGTTTTGACTTTTGTCTCCTTCAGCTCTTGCGTCCTTCACTATTGACTCCATTTAACCCTAAGGCACTAATCCTAAGACCTCATGCGCTGAAGTGACCTTTATCACAAACAACTCTCAAAACTCCTTGAATCAAACCCTAACTACTAACCTTAGCCTAAGAACTAACCTAACTAACCTGTTGTTGTCGTCATCTCTTGCTATTAATACCCTTGTGCAGCAAACGTTTTGTCTTGTAAGCAATAGAATGGTGATTTAAGGCATTTATTGAATGAAGTGTTGATTTATTGCATTGAATGCCACATTATTCCATCATTTATTAAAGAAGTGATATTATTTTCATTTGTTATTTTATAAACATTGACTTCGTCAATATTTATTGTTAAATTGCTTATATGTTTATCAGATAGTCATCTATTTATATGAAGTACTAACCCATAGAACTAGCTTGCATATATCATTTGTTGTTGCTTTGTCTCAGGCAGGTATATCTTTGGGGGGTTTACTTTATTATTGGTTGTTTAGCCAGGACTATCTGCTCGGTGGTGACTTGTGAGGGGGGAAATGTATCCTTGTCTTATTATCCTCTTTGCCTTCTCAAAACCCAAGTCACCAGGGACGTCTCCCCTAGGCCTCACCTCCCTAAAGAGAAAGAACCATCCCATTGTGGTGACATTGGGTGGGATTGGTTCCTGTTACGCCAGTTTGACCTTTAAACCTCAAGCTTTTATCCTTGCTACAAACTGCGCAATAACAGTGACAATAGTGATATTGTCGATGGTAAAACGAGCACAATCCATCCAATTCTAACACCTTGGGTGAGGGTGCCCTGTGGCTTGAGGTGTCTATTGTGGTCTTATGGTGATGACTAATGAAATAGACACTCCTTTTTGTGGAGTGCTCCATTCCTTGATGGTTTTTCAGGCTTGCATTGTATGTATGGAGGGACCAACCCACTCCTTGTTGCACAAATGGACTCCATTGCTAGAGTGCTTGGCTTCTTGGTTGTATTTTGAGGTTGAGATTACACTTTATGATATTATACACCTCATTCTCATGGAGCACTCCCTTGCTTGCAAAAATGTGGAGGCATTTCTCATGGATCGAGGCTATTGATTAGTGGTTTTTGCACACGTGTGGAGGTTGTTGGGGTTTTGATGACTTGGTACTTGATCTATGGTGTCTATTTTATGCTAGTCAACCTCTTACCTTGAGATCCACCTCAATTACCTTGATCTATGGATGGTGGGAGCCACGTGCCACTTGGAGGGTTTTATTGCACATCTATTGAGGTTGCTTACAACAGTTATGGTCCACTTCACTTAAGCACTCCACTTGTTGAGGCATCTATTACACTTCACTCATGATCATGATGAGGAAATCCACATATGGAGCATCTATTTGATCTTTTACCATTATTTTTATCTTAAGATGATAGGACATGCCACATGATAATCTATTTGGACATTCTTCATGGGATAATTTGGTATTGGAGGCCACATGTGTGGTTGTAGTTGGTTACTTGGCACTCATCTTGAGGATTTGGTTATGGATCGATTTGTCCACGTGAGGAGGTTGTTATTGTACACGTCCTACTCACTTCATGCTTGCTTCACACATCGGACACATCATCTTAGAGGGCGCACATGTGGATAGACATTAACTTGCTATTTTTAGAGCTTAGACATGGTCAATCCCTCAACCAAAGGAGGTGCCCAACTTCTTGGCTCTATTTTTGGATAATGGTTGTAACTAACTCCATATTTTATCATTGTTTGACTTGTCTATTGGAGTTAGTTAGATGAGAGATTCACGGTATTTTTTTTCCTTGATATTTTACTATAACCTCTTGGAGGAAATTATGGATCTCAACAAACTTCTCACTACTTTTAGTAAGCACGTTGTTAAGAGAAATAATTTATGGATATTTCTAGGAGGACTAATGGATCTAGGAAAGCAAATAATTGTTTATTGTAAAGAGGAGATAGAATTGAAACCTATAAAGTGTTTAATCTATCCATTTGTAAGTGGGATTTAGTGTGAGTGAACGAACTTGTGAATAAAAGAGCTCCAAGCTTGTGGAAATAAAGTGTTCTATCTTTTGTCTAAGATTTGAGTATTGTATGTACAATTTCATTTTATATGTGGCATATTGTTCTAGGCGCACCATTGGGAGCTTTATTTTGCAGGTTTGTAGATGCCAGCATCAATAAAGGGCCATAGAAGAGCATGGTTGCTACATTGGAAAGGATTAAGGGTATAGGTTTCCTCCCTATTTTTCCAATTCCTTTTGGGTTGCTTACCTTCAAGATGAAAACATTATGCATGTGATCTAATTAAATCAATGCATCTGTATATAATCTTTCCTTGAGTGTTGCCTTGAGTAGTGGATCTTAGATAGACCCTCTCCCCCATCAAACTTGTGAATATGGAAACTAAATTGGGGTTGTTATTGTGCACGTCACCTCGATTTCCTTCGGACCACTAATATTCATTAGCACAACTCTGAAGTTGCATGCATGACCCCATAGCCCAAGCAAATAAAGGCATTGATCTTCCCTTTCATCCACCATCCCAAAAACACAAAAATCATAAAAACCATTTTCCCTTTTTTATGTTGCTAAGCTCTCTCTTGCTCCCACTCTATACTCCACAAATTGAGCTTAGTTAACTATAGGGAAGCCCCCCTAGGCTAGGCATTGACCTAGTCTGAAGTGAAAAAGGAAAGGCTACCGAGGTGATAGTGGGTAGCTTGCCTAAGTTTCCCTTGGGATCTCACACTTGTGATTTGGACTTCTGCACCAAATGAGAGCCTAGGAGGTAACAAGCACCAACGCAATTGACAGATCAACATCCCCCTGGGAGGTAACAAGCACCAACTCAATTGATAGATCAACATCCAATCTCATGCACCACTTCAACTCTAGTTCATCGGGACACATCAACAACATCTCACAATCAAGAGAATCGGCATGCTACCCATTCAGGGTGATCAAAGTTGACCCGTTCCATGCCTACATCAATGATCAAGTTAGATTGGGTCAAAGAGCACCCAACTGACATGCTTACTGAATTTAAGGGATCATGTCTCCTCATTTAATGTGTTTGAGGCCAACCTTGTAACTGACTCATTAGTGGCATTTGATCAGTCTTGCTTCTATAAATATGTATCATGCCATTTGTAAATTGTTCTATAGTTTTGGGTTTGAAGTTCTTATTGTAAAATCTTTGTGAGATTGAGCTCTACAAATGATTCTCATGACCTGAGCCACAATTATATTGCATGTAGCTTTTTGTTCCATTCTTTCTGGCTCATTCATTTGCATCGGCGATAGAAGCAACCCAGTGTTCTAGTTTGTTATCTGTTTGGGAATTGTATTCTAGTTTATTGTTGTCATGCCATGTGATGATGGTTACACACTTAACTCCTCAAGTCATCAACACGYCGTGTCCTCCTATTTGGGTTTTATTGTTTACAAATTACTACTAAATCCTCATACACATAAGATATTTTAGGCACTCGTAATTGTTAGATCCATATAAGCTTTCTCTTAGCAAGACYGTTGTTTACAATGATCATGCCCCTATCATGCTCTTCCATTACGACTTGCTTGGTTTCCTTGGCTTAGCACAACCAAGCCRTGCACTTTGTCTAGTTTAGCAACAAACTGAAGAATAACACATAGCTAAGGACCTAATCCTACGCTAACACTATTGAGTGGTATCAAAGCACAAACAACCTGAATAATGTTTATGGTAATGGTTCAACCACTTTGTTCACCATGTTTTTTTAAGACATTGAAGATTTGTTCAAAACCTTTTAGGCTCGACAAATCGAGGGAAACCAAATGCCTATCTAGTCAATCTTGAGTACCATAGGCATGGGGTTTATCCTACTCCCCCTAATCACCCTTTGACACTCTCATTGCACTCTAGGATGACGTGCGGCAATTCCACCAATTCTACCATCCATAATGCCAATGTTGTGTGATCAAAGAAGCTCTTCAAAAACAACATGAGGATGTGTTGAATCAATTTGCAGGTTTATTTAGAATAATAGTGCCCTACATTGTCCTCGGATCATCCAATTAGCATGGATAGGGTTGATTTGGAAATCAAAACCCTTCGAGATGAAGATCAACTATACCATTCCATTGCTTGAAGGGAAGATTGATGCAAAAGCACTTTGAGTGGTTTAGCATGCTACAAACCTATTTTGATGTATGTTATCACACGATTTGTACTTGTGCAAATCCCACCACAAGTACCCCAAACCTTGTGTAACTATAGGAAATCCTACCACTGTCACCTTAGTAAGAAATCCCCTCGTTTTAGTGATGGAACAGGTCCACCACAAGGGAGACTTCCCTGGTGACCTCAAGGGATCAAAGTAGCGAGTATTGTAGCCAAGCCTACCGCCCCCTCTCTTGATCACCTAAGTCAAAGTCTACATCTATGAAATTGAGGAAGAAAAGAATGTTTCGGGTACCTTCCTGGAACAAGAACAATTATAGCATATGAATAGTGATTTCCAAGAACCAATATGCAAGTAATACCTCAATAGACAATAGACAATGAAAATTTGTTAAGGCTGATACAAAATTGCAGCAATACAACAGTTTACAACAGCAATTATAGTTTTATAACAGCAGCAAGTTAGAGAAATCAGAATTGCATGAAATGACAAGGAAAATTTAGCACATATCCAATAGATCAATATCCAAGTGTTCCAAACAATTTCTGAGTATGTTAGCTATGATGTATGCAGTAAATTAGTGTAATTAATGTGGCTGTAGCAAACGTTTGCAACAGCAGTAAGCAATTTAGTGAATTAGCACTAGTTAGAGTTAGCAATGTTAGTGAATAGCTTGAGAGAATGATAAAAGAGAGTTGTTTGATCACCTTCTTCACTAGAGAGAAGGTAGATTAGTGCCTTTTGGACTATGGAGTCCTTTACAATAGCAATAGAATATAATTGGGGAATGGTGATGGAATGTCCAATGGATGGAGCTTGAAGTCTAGGGAGCTAGCATTTTAGGGCCTTGGATTTCAAACCAAGAAATTGCTAGAGAAAAAGCACTTTTGGGCTTTAGCAACTTCTCCTCCTTCCTTAGATTCTTTAATAATGTCAACAAGAGTCTAGAATCAAACTCCTAAAGTGCTAGCACTTTCGGGATTTAGGAGTTTAACCTAGGTAAGATTTCCTCCACAAATTTATGGATGAAAAAATCTTGTGAGAGGAGGAAGCACCTTATGCTTCTCTCTTAGGGTTTTAACTAAGCAATAAATCTTCAATATGAACAAGTAAATTCACAATAAAGCATTAATGACATGAAAATTGCAGAAATTTACTTACTTCATCAAGACAATGACAAGAGAAAACCCTAATTGTAGAAAATTCCTCCAAAAATCAGCAAAGAGATATCCAAACTTGTCCTCCAAGGCCTAGCGCATGAGTAAAAGAGACTAATAACCCCAAAAGGGCGAAAATTTCAGACCACTTCTCATTTGTGTGAGAGCAAAGTGTGATGATAAAATGAAATGTTGGCTAGCCATATTTATATGGGAAATCCTAGCCATGAAAAAACTCTATCGAAAAGTCATGTCTCTTTACAAGAGGGTTGACTTGTCAATTTGCCCTTTCAAATTTACAAAAATTAAATTTTACATTAAATAAAACCCTAGAAGGGTGATGTCATGCCCTAAGGGGGTGACGTTGAGCTCTAGGAAGGTGACGTTGAGGCAGCAAGGTGGAACGTTGGGCCTCCCAAGGCCATACATCAAGCCATCTAGTGCCAAAGTGCCATGCCAAGTGTCCTCCATCAAACCATCTCCATCGAGCCCTGTCCCTCCAAGGGTGACGTCATGGGCTAGGCAAGCAACATCTAGGCCTCCAAAGGCCAACGTCCAAGTGGAAGACAGTGGGAGCTCATCATCTAGCCATGCTGAAGTGCCTCCAAAGGCAACGACCTCCATCATCAAAGTGCAACGTCCATCATCTCATGTGCCCCAGACGTGGGGTCTAGCATCCATCTTTAGGCTCCAAAGCCCCTCATGAAAGTCCGAACAAAGTCATCTCCCCATGAATAGGTGTTCACTGGGCAAGGTCCTGCAAAGACAAGCAAATACGCCCTCCAAGGACTCACAAGTCACAAGTATCATGCCAAGTAAGCCATATCTAATACAAGAACCACCCAAACATGTGCATCAAACCCCTCTTTTCAAATTAAACAAATGCTTAAATACCTTATAATTTTTTCCTAGTTTAGGTATGGGAGGGTTGTCATGGTGTCCTATTGGGTAAGCCAATCCCCAAGTCAAGGGACATTTCCCAAGAGGAACCTATCTAAGTCTTGTGAGTGAGGTGGATTTTGGGGAAAAACTTCTAGGTATGGGGTCCTTTACATACAAGGGTTCATATTGTCTCATTTATGGGTGCCTTTGTACTTGTAGAGGGTGTGTTGCATCCTTAGTTTTCAATGCAACCTTTTTCCAAGCCCTTTTCCATTTAATTTATTAGAGTCCAAACATTGAGTACTATATGCAAGGGAAAGTAAAGAATACTGCAATGCCACTTGAAGCTAGGATACACCGAGTGCCATGTGCAATGGAAAGTAAAAGACATTGCAATGCATCCCCTCGACAAGAGAGACGTTTATTTATTATGTGATTTATTTTGTAGGTCCTTCATTTTTTTGGAGAAGTGTTTCATTGTTCCCAAGACCTCAGGGCAAGCATCTAGAAGTATAATGATTGGCTTTTATCTTTCTCCAGCTACAACACCTTGGGGCCTTTAGCCTCTTCTTCCCATGAAATGAGGTACAATCCCTTCTTGGGTCGATGAACCCGAAAACCCAAAAGGTTAGGAAACGAATGGGTAGAATGGTGGAAGGTGGTAGGTATGGAAGGGAATGGTATCAAAGAACCACCCGGTAGCAACCCTTTTCCCGAGGGTGACCTACTTACTAGGAAACCATGTCACTCACCAAGGTGAAACTAGGCAAAAGGTATAAATTCCAAGCAAACGTTCCATAATCAAGAAAGGATTCTTTGCGACATGTTCAAATGATTCAAATATTAAAATGACACTTACCACAATACCGGACTCATTACCTCATGAAGCAAGACTTGTTGTCTTCTTGGGCCAGGCCGATGTGGTGGATGTTGCTCTATTGTTGGTAATGAATGATGGCGTGATCAAAAATAGGAGGGGCCTTGCGAGCTCTACTGGTCAATCTGAGTCTCAGCACTCCATGTTTTCTCCCTGTGGGCTTCGAGACATGATCTCCTTAGTTACCCCTAGCCTGGGGGGGTAACAATGCCAAGAACTTCAATGATGTAGAGAAGATCAAGCTTGTGACCATGAAGATATCTCTGATCGCCAAGGCTTGGTGGGAAGTGCATAGTCAATAGTTTAAAAGGTGTGGTGACCCAACGATTGCCTAGGGTGGCTTCAAAGAAGCGATGCACAACAAACTTTATCTATTGACGTATTGTGAAGATCAATACATGAAGTGGCAACAGTTGCGCTAGCCTCGTGACCACTTTGTTGACAATTGCAAGAATAGGTTCCACACTTTCATGGTTTCTTTAAACATTACAGAGAAGGAAACCAAGCTTGTTCTCATGTACTAAAGTGAGATACACCAATTCATCAATTAGATGCTAGAATTCTTGACTACGAACACAGTTGGGGATACCCATAGACTAGGATAGATCCATCTTAACCCCGAATCTATTAAGCACCAAGAGAGATGAAAAAATTCAACCTCAGTGTTTTTGTACTCTCAAATACCATTTCACAGACAATAAGGTTTGCAACTCACATTTTTTAATGCTCTCGATGCATAATAGATCCAAGGTTAAGATGGGTTTATGCTAGCTTATTTATAGCTATTGTTGAAATATGGTAAGATAAACAATATGTCAGTTTTTTATTATGATAATTTCCAAAAATAAGACACTGACTCTTATTTTCATTTTCTTTTATTAGCATTATACACACAAACATGCACATTTCACCCCACTCACGTTGTAGAGCAATTTGTTTCTCTTGATGCAATTAGCAACCAATATTGAGCAAAAGCACAAGCTCAAACAACAACCCAACTCTTCCGATGATTAGTCCAACCAACACACAGTCTCACCAGTTGCAACAAACAATGCAGGAAGAAGCAAGCTTGTCATAGCCCAAATAAAATTGTACAGCTTGAAAAACCATCCATGCCAGCAAAAGAAGGCCAGATGAGTCGTCACCAACAAAAGAAGCACAAGGACACAATAAGTGGTGTGATACTCATAAGACTTCCAATCATGAAAAAACAAGATGTCGCTAATGCCAAACTCATTTAGCACAATTTAGCGATCCTCCTGCACATAATAGAAAGGAAAACAAATTGCATTCTCTACACTCGAATCCTCTAGCTCTGTTCTCATGAAAAATACAAACTTGGCACCCTCATCAAGAACAATTGAACTAAAGGAAGAAAAGGAGCACATGCTCCAAGTCAAATGTGGGATCATTAGTAGCCTTTGTATTTTATTGTTGACGACATAAACCAGAAGAATCTGATATCCTCAACCATTGTTCAGCAACTCAAATTGATCCAAAATGGATCTACACAAGTACCATATTTATTTATTGATGCCTCTAGATGGGGGTGATTAGACTTTGGGGACATCTCAAAGATGGTGTTGATTTTGTCAAATTCACATCATCAATGTCTAACGCATTTTCAAGGCCCTAAACATCGTTTTTTGGGCCTAGTACCAGATGAGGCTTGGAGTAGGCTCTCCTCATCCAAGGTGGAAATTGTTCTCATTTAGGTCTTTCCAACATGCTAGTGTATATCTAAAGAAGATTTCTTATGCAAAAGTTATGGCCTTGACAAGGTGACGATCCAAATATTCCCATGTCCAAGTGGTGACCATGTGAGCTCACCATAATTTGAATACAAGGAGTTAGTAACGTGTGGGAATCCACTAGAGACTTATAGAAGCATCATGGGCCTGGTGCAAAAAGGGTTTTGAAACCCTAAGCCTAAACCTAATTCTAGCTATCAAAAACCTAGCAAAATGGGAGAAATGGTTCAATTTTTCACTAACCATCGGTTATTCCATAGTATGAACAAGAGTGTGGAGAAGATACTAGTAGAGTAGAGAAACGAAAGCATATTGTAGAGGATTGCAGAAGACAATAGTGTCTCATAGCTTCACAATGAACTTGGACAACTTTGAAATATGCATTGTAATCTCCACAATATAAGAAGATGAAATGCATAATGCTTCGTTGAATGTTGGTTTTCCCGTATAGTTTTGTAGGGTAAATATGTGTGTTCCATTTTGTGGTTTTTCAATTGTAGTCAATTTCATATATCACAATATTTAAAGCTCCAAATGGTATGTTATTATTTTTGTTAAAGCATTAAAAATACAAAATGATAGTTGCACAGTCGAGCATAGGCTCATTGTAGTTGTTTTAAGTTTAGATCTATTTTGGCAAGCCATCCATTGGAATATCCAAGGTTGTTTACAAATCACCAATTAGCAACCCAACCCCACCCACACTTATACAATATTTGATGGCTCAATTCAAGGAAGACACTGTGTATCATGCACCAATGCATTATTTAGTATACCATCTACCTTTGGGAGGATGAAGCAATGTGTGGTGTTGCACCTCTAGAGATTTGCAATGTTGTATTAGGATAGCCACAAACGTGGGAAAGACATGGAGTCTAGGAAGTTGCACCCTCGTGCATTGTCCTTGACATCAAAGGGAAATTGTTTTGTGTTCTTGAGGTAAAACATTGTATATATGCCTAATTTCTACAAAACAATGTCACAAGTTAATAAATCATACACAAAAATTCCTTTGATAAGTCATACACTGAAATTCCTTATGTTGATGATCCACCCAACGTTGCACCCAAGATTGTTGCCCCTGTTCAATTTTCCTTTGTTGTGTAGCTTGTACTAAATAAACAATTCTTCGCACTTTTGGAGGAATATACTGATATATTAGATTGACTTAGTTCTTGGAGTGTCATTTCCCAATGGACCATTGTACCATTGATCATCACTAGAGAAAGAAGAAATATGAGGATAGGTACAAGATCTCTATGGAAGGGATATGTTAGGTCAAGTGTGTCACCCTATGGCAACATGATTGTGCTCATGCCAAAGAAAGATGGTTCTTGGCACCTATGCATTTACTATTGCGCCTTGAAAAACATCACAACAAAGAACAAACACCCCATTCCTTAGATCGATGACCTTCTTGACACTCTAAAGGGAGCGAAGTATTTCACCAAAATCGATTTGAAGTCTATCCACCACCGAGTTCTTTTTGACCCTTGGGATGTTGGGAAGACCGCATTCAAAGCTAAGGATGGCTTGTATGAGTGGTTGGTGATGCCTTTCATCTTAACCAATTCTCTTGCAACGTTCATGTGCCTTATACATGATTCACAGGTAAATTAGTTTTGGTTTATCTTCACGATGTGTTGATTTTTTGGAGGACATAGGAAGAACACCTTGCTTGTCACAGTGGTTATGAAGACTATGCACAACCACAAGCTCTTTGCAAACCTGGAGAAATGCGACTTTGCCATGAAGTACATCCAGGACCTTGGTTTCATTATTGATGATATAGAAGGGAACGTGGATCCAAATAAGGGTCAAATCCGTCACCACTTACCTACCCTGACCAATTTGACAAAGTTGCGAAGTTTTCTTGTATTGGCCAACTTCTATAGAAAACCTATGTTGGGATCCTCGCATGTTACACACCCTCTCCATTCTCTCTTATGCAAAAATGACAAGAAGATCGTGTTCCATTGGGAGAAAACAAAGTGGAAAACCTTTGAACAATTTAAGTGAGATTGTGCTCCACACTAGTCCTACAACTACATGAACTTCATCGGCCCTTGAAGATCTAAACCAACGCCTTCAAGTATGTGCTCAACACTATCCCACTGTAGCATGGACACCCCATTGCATACCACTCTATATATTTTAATGAGGTCATTAGAAACAATTTATCCTAGGATTCACAGCTCTATGAAATATCCAAGTTGTCAAATAGTGGCTACATTACATCTTGAGTAAGGAGATTGCCATACATTATGACCATAAAAGCCTTTGCAGTTTGTGTAGACATTCAGCAAGTTGCAAAGTGAGAGCCAGTTGAAGTGGATGACCTCTCTAAAACAATTATATCTAGGGATCAAGCATAAGGACGACACCTCCAACTAAGTGGTTGATTGCTTTAGTCCACCACCAATACATACCTTATCGACTATGTTGGACACTTGTGAACATCAAACACAAGATTAGTCGAACTATTATGAAGCAAATCTAGCATTTTCCGAAAACTAAGTTGCACAAAATGTAGAAACATGTGCAAGTTTCCGAAATGGGTATTGTTGTCGTCCTTATACACACTTGCAAACGTGAGCTAAGTCTGGCTCACTTAGTGTGTCCTTGGAGGCACAATGCCTAGGTTCACAGCCCACGCTGTCACTTTGACCGGAACCTCTTCTGTCTAGGCTTACTCCTAGGGAAGCCAAAGGGGGTAGACCTTAGTTACTAGATGTGTTAAAAGTTAGGTTCTAGGAGTTCATTTTAATTTGTTAAGGTTAGAGGGGATTCTAATCCTAAGATGCTAAGGCAACAATGCAATATGCAAGGGTTAGCATGTGAGGCAAGCCTTTTCCCTAGGTCAACTAAGACTAGTGCCAAGAAATTGGGCAAGGGGTCAACTATGTTCAAGGGTGGTTCTTTACAAAAGATTACAAATTACTTACAAAAATTACAAAAGAATAAATCCAATTATAGAATATCATGTACAATCACTTACAAGATTTACAATTTAAAGAATGATAGATTTACAATAACAAGCTAACCAAGTTTAACTTCTATGTGTGAAGGATATCAAAAGACTAAAGCATCAACAAACCATCGTATTTATGAGATCATCATCAACACATTATATCTTCAACACATTCCAAAGATTTAGAAGATTTAAGCACAACTGTTATAAAGATTATTGAAGATGATCCACACTCTTAATTATTAAACCCCCAAGTATTCTATTAAGCTTGGTCTAGGATTTAATTATTAGGCTTTCTTAAGATTTATCAAGTTTTAATTAGCTTTCACCAAAGCCTCCTCCTCCTATTGCCAAATAACTGTTGGATGCTCAAGATAGTATGGCAACGAGGCCAACCCTAGCAGAACCAGTCAGCCCAAAACAAGAGTACTTCCCGGAGAGGACACACACCTGGTGCGTCACGAGGCAGTCCCCTGCCACTACCCTTCGTTGTTTTCCTCAAGCCCCGTTTTAGATGGTAAAGATGGTGGTCTAAGGTACCCTAAATAGTCTATTAAGTATATTAAAGCCCCGTTTTAGATGGTAAAGATGGTGGTCTAAGGTACCCTAAATAGTCTATTAAGTATATAAGTTGATTAGGTAGACTTTTAGGTGATTATTAGAGTGTTTTGAGAGTTTTATGACACTTTCTAATGGTGATTTAGTGACTTGGCCGAAACTCACTTTGGCCTTAAAGTTGTGTTGTTTAAGCTTATGAATTTAAAGTCATTAACACATATATGCTATGTGAACGCAAGTCACTAGATGCACAATTAGATAGCTTGCAAAAAGAATAACAAATGAGGGCAAGGACAACTTGCCAAGCAATAAATTAACCACACTTAAACCATGTATGAGAGCATTAA